>RJWK010047237.1:0-17360 GCA_004363435.1 Platanista minor
TTTTTTTTTGCAGTACGCGGGCGTCTCACTGTTGTGGCCTCTCCCATTGCGGAGCACAGAATCCCGAGGCGCAGGCTCAGCAGCCATGGCTCACGGGCCCAGCCGCTCCACGGCATGTGGGATCTTCCTGGACCGGGGCAAGAACCCGTGTCCCCTGCATCGGCAGGCAGACTCTCAACCACTGCGCCATCAGGGAAGCCCAGAAGGCACTTTTTAAAACAAGTTTTTATTTGATTGAAGTACAGTTGATTTCCAGTGCTGTGATGACTTCTGCTGTCCAGCAAAGTGCTTCAGTTATACACATATGTACATTCTTTTTCATCTTCTTTTCCACTATGGTTTATCCCAGGATATGGAATCGAGTTCCCTGTGCTCTACAGTAGGACCTTGTGGTTTATCCATCCTATATATGATAGTTTGCATCTGCTAACCCCAACCTCCCACTCCATCACTCCTCCACCCCCTGCCCTGGGCACTTTTGATAGTCTGGTCCTAGGAGGTGGCATTTGAGTTGGTACCCAGCTGATGAGGAGGAGCCAGCCTTGGAGAGAGCTGGAGGAAGAACATTCTAGGCAGAGGGACCAGCACGTGCAAAGGCCCTGAGGCACGAGCAAACCTGGCCTGTTCAAGGAACAGAAAGCAGACACAGGTAGAGTGGCAGGTGTGTGATGAGAACAGAGTGGTAGACACAGGCCAGTCACACAGGGTTTTAGAGGCCAGGGTAGAGTGTGGATGTTGTTTAACTATGCTGATCTGATGTCTGGTTTAATAAGACAACCTTGGTTGCCCAGTAGTGGACGTGGGCTCTGTTGAGAAGCAGGATAGATAACCAGTTAGCATTTCTAATAGCAAGATGGGTTAATGAGAGAACTTTCTCTAACTTCTTCTTCCACAAGGAGACACCCTCCTGGTAAAGAAGGCAAGATGCAGCAGCAGTAGCCTGTGAGTTTCAGAATCAGACAAGCCAAGGCCCAAATCCCACCTGAGCTTGGACAAGCTGATAGACCTTAGTCCAGGGCTCTTCAGCAGGGCTTGGCGAACTTTTTCTGAAAAGGGCCAGATTGTAAATGTTTTAGGCTCTGCGGCCGTAAGATCTCCATTGCAACTACTCGACTGTGCCACAGTGATACGTAAAAGAGTGGGCACCGCTGTGTTCCCATAAAACGCTGTTTACAGTAATGGACGGTGGGCCAGATTGGGCCCGTGGCTGTAGTGTGTCGACCCCAGTTCTTAATATCTCTCTGAAAGCCACAGGCACCTTCCAGGGGACCTCTGCTTCCACGTGACATGTGAATAGGGACACATCCCTCACCAGGATGCCGTTGGGGAGTCAATGGCCCTAAAGAGGGTTGATGAATTACCAAGTCCGGGCAGAGACCAGGGTCCTCAGCTTGACCTTCTTGGTGGTTTTATCTACCACCCAGGTGATGATGCAGAAAGCGTGCTTTCTGTATTACAAGTGATACATTGCTAGGAGGGGTGGCCAGCACCCCCATAATGACAGACTCAGGGTTCTAAATGTCTCCCTGGGTGTGGACACCCCTAGGTTACGTCTGCTGATGGCATCTCCTCCTTCCACTGTGTCTCAGATCCCGTTTACTTCTGGTCCTCAGACGACCTGCTCCCTTGATCCACGACCTGCTCCCTTGATCCACCCCCCCATCTCAGTTTCTCTAGGTGTCAGTGTGCTCCCCCAACCCTAACACAGGCGGGGAGCCCTCTTTCCATTTCACACCCTCCCGCCTGCTGCTTCTCTCCTTGACAGCTGAGCTTTGCAAAACAGTTGTCTACACCCTCTGTCTCTGCTTCCGCTTCTCCTGCCCACCCCTCAGCCCCAGCACTCTGGCTTCCATCCCCTTCCCCGCAGCTCGGCGGGCGGCCCTGGGGGTGCGGGGAGCAGGCTCTGCTGGGCTCTGCTGCTAGGATGGTCCTCCCACCCCCCTTCCACCAAAGCCAAAGCTCTGGCCACCGAGACCCACTCGGTTCCTAGGGGGTGAGTTCTCTCTGCTTCCCAGGCTACACACGATGCTCTGCTCTTCGCTCTGTCTGGAACATTCTTTATGTCCACTCTCAGCCTCCCTGTTCCTCCTCCTCTCCCAGGTCTTGGCTTCCCTTTCACGGCCCCTGACTCTTGGCTGGGTCAGCCCCCCGCCCCGGGCGCCCGTCACTGCAGAGTCGGGAGAGTGGGTACAGGGCGTCGGCCCTGGTTTGGACCTCTGTGTTATGCGGTCCCCCTAGGACACGTCCACTGTCAGCCCAGCTCAGGAACTGGCACACGTAAGCTGTGAACCGCGCATTAGAAATCTTGTGTTTGGGTCAGAAGAACCAATATTTCCCACGTGGGGAACAGCAGGTCATGTGAGAGAGTCATGCGGGTGTAGTTGACCCTCTCTGTTTGGTCTGAACAAACAGAGCAAATCAGTCAGTAGCTCTGGAAGCGGCAGTTTTCCAATTGCATTGAAAAAAACCCACGGATCCGGATCCAGGGAGGTGACTGGCTTGTGTTCTTAGTGTGTCCTACTGTAGACACCCATGCCCTGTGCGCCCCAGGGGAGGATTTTGGCGGCCAGAAGCCGGAGAACCTTGGTCTTTAAAGATATTCACAACGGACAGTGCTTTTTAAAGAACTTTCCATGTGGTGACTTATTTAATTCTTGTAGTTATCTGAGCAGGCAGCCTATGATCAGGCCCACTTTGCGGATGGGGAGACTGAGGATCAGGGGCTTCAGAAGCCTGTCCAGAGTCACACAACCAGGAGGGGCTGGTCTGGGCTCTGAAGGCGGGCAGTCTGACCCCAGAGCCCATGCCCTGAGGTCCAACTGACTGGAGGTGCAGACAGGGCCCTGGGAGCCCCTGCAGCTCCGTGGAGCCTGTCCCCTGGCCGTGGGTCCACACCTGGCCCTGGCTGCCTGGTGCATGGACTTGGGCTGGCAGGGAGGGCGCCGGAGGAGGCCGTGTTTGCTCAGCCCGGGGGCAGATGTTCTCATGACGCCAGCCCCTCAGCTCCAGGACAGACCACCTTTTGCCACAAATGGGGCACTGGCCCCAGGAGGCTTTAAGCAGGGGGGCGGGGGGAGCCATTGGGCATTTTCAGCTGGGGGCTGGGGGCACTGGCCTAGCAACTTCTAAGGTTTTCCCTTTCTGAGAAGGTACTGGGAAGAGTAGCTGGCATTTGAGGGCTGACCCTGTGGGTCCTCCCACGCCCCAGCAGACGGGGACTGCAGAGGGGTGGGAGCAGTGAGGCAGCCGGTACCTGGGGCCCCGCTTGTCAGCGGCGGATGTGGATCTGACCCAGGCGGCCAGGTCCTGAGCTCACTTGGTTAGTGGCTACACTGACTCGTCTTCCTCTTTGGATACTGTGACCCCCGGGGTCAGAGCCCAGATGCGGCCAAATCACCATTCCATCTTCAGGCTGGTCATGAGCGGAAGGTTTCCTTCCTACTTCACAGTTTAAAGCCATTTAGAAAGTGAGTCCCGAGCTGTGTTCTAGTCCTGGGTGGGATGCTGGGTGATGGCTTTTCCCAGCACAGGGTTGCCTTGAGCAGGGGTGTGCCCTGAAGCAGAGCCTGCAGGAGTCCGAGGAACTGCCCTTGCCCTGGCCAGCCAGCTGTGCCCGACACATCCTTTGGGCCCCCAGGGCCTGGTCCTGCCTGGGAGCTGCACGAGCTCGGGCAGCCTGGCCGGGGAGGCTGCCTGCATGGGGGCCAGATGGAGCCCGATCTCACCATATGGCCGGGGAGCGGGCAGGTCCGCTGGCTCAGCTGGCCTTCTAATTACTCACCACGCCCAGGAAGCAGGAAGATTTAGAATATGTTCTGGCGGTTATCAAAGTGCAGGGGAGAAGGAAGGCCGGAGCACTGCGGACAGGGTTAGAATTCACAGTGACCTCGGTGAGTTGGCAAAACCGAGGACCGACAGAGCACAGCGTAGCGAGGACAAGGGCAAGAGGGCACTGGGCAGGCAGGACCAGTGACCGAAGGACCGAAGGGAGTGGGTGCACGGCCAGGCACTGGGGTTGCAAAGGGTGAGAACTCCCAGGGCAAGGGGAACCAAGCCTCTATCCAAGCGGGCATTAGGGGTCTTTTTCCCCAGGGAGCCCCAAGTCCGTCCCACACAGTAAAGGCTACATAGGACCAATGATCGAAGAGGAGGTGGCTTCCAGCCACCCATCACTAGATGTGAAGCACCCACTATGTACTGAGCCAGGAGATGGATAAGACACAGACCCTGCCTTGGGAGCTTAAATTCAGGAACAGAAAGACCAGCCTATACAGTAAAAAGATAACCAGCCATACGGATGCCGCACCAGAACTAGCCACGTGTTCAGAAGGTTCACAGGCCTGGTTAGGGCGAGTGCCTTGAAGGATGGTAGGATTAAACGGGATGGCGGAGGGTGCCCCTGGCCGGTGACCTGGGAGCCGCAAGAGCCTGGAAGGCAGGGATGCTTAAGGGTGATCAGTTCCTTTGGAGTTGTTGGTTGCGGCTTTTCTGTAAACAGGCAGTGGTGATTAAAGAACTGGGGAAAAGGCCGGAAGGAACTGGAACTCTGTGTCCTGTTGGAGAAGGCTGCTCCGAGCAGGAGACTTTTCTTTCTTCTTCTCTAAACACAAGGGCTGTGTCCCTGGGAGGGGCAGGAGTTATGTGGGAAGGGGCGGGAGTGCCTGCTGGGGAGGTGCCATATGGCTCGTTTGGGATGATGAAGCGGGTTAGGGGCGGGACGAGGTTGCACCCTGCAAGGGGGCTTGCAGAGGAGGCTTGTGAGGGTCTAAGGTGAGAGGTGCACAGAGGCGGAGGCACGAGGAACACAGCCCCTGGCAGCAACTTGGCAGGAAGGAAAGGGGAGGTCAGGGTGGGACTCAAGGTACACTGATCCCTTTGTTCATACGAAAACAATTGTGGTCCTTTACTGGGTGTCAGGCCCCGGGGATGTGGGAGGGAACAAAGCCAAGTCCCTAGTCTCAGCACTTACATTCAGATGGAGGAGACAGAAAAGAAACTCATAAACGCATGACGCAAAATCAGATAATGGTAAGCGCTTTGAGAGAAATAGGGCAGGAAAGGGGAGTAGCCAGTGATGGGGATTGGGGGGAAGAAGCCTGATTTGAAGAGGAGACCCCGTTACTGGTCGAATTACTGAAGCAGGGACCTGAATGACAGAGTACAGACCACGTGTGACCATATGCTGGGTGGAGCTGAGCGCTGCCAGGTGTGTTTGGGGAACGGAAAGACCAGAGTGGCTGGCGCGGAGAGAACCAGGGTGGAGACACAGTAGTTGAGGAGGTCAGAGAGGTGGGGCTTCGTGGGCCATGTGAGGGTCTTGGGTTTCATTCTGGGTGCGATATGGAGTGTTGTAGGGCTTGCAGCAGAGGAGTGATGTGACTTGCCCTGTGTTTTACATAATCACTCTGGTCCTCACTATGGTTCAGCATAGATACTGGACGGGCAAAGACGGGAGGGAACGAGATGCTGGGAGGAGGTGGAAGCTATTGCACCATCCAGGAGACGGGAAAGAGATGGAGGCTTGGACCAGGATGCAGGACCTAGGAAAGACTCAGCTTCAGGGCTTATTTATTTATTCTTAACATCTTATACTGAATAATTAATTTTAAACCAGTGGAATATTTTCAAGTGATTGAATGATGCAGTGGACACATGTATACCCTTCAGCAGTGGCTAGCGTTCGCCTCTCTTCATCAACATCATCATCACCATCACTGTCATGATCACCATCAGCATCATCAGAGCTGAACCATGTGAGATATCACGCTTCTTCACACCCCACCTACTCCAGTCGTGTATCTTCTAAATTCAAGGATGACTAGATTTACGAAATTCATCTTTGTTGCAATACTAGTATCTAATGAAGAGTGCAGGAAGTATTTGAAAGTGGAAGTGACAGCATTTGCGAATCGATTATATGGAGGGTATGAGGGCAAGACAGGAGTCACAGATGACTTCAGAGATTTTGGCCAGAGCAAATGGTTGATGAGAATGGCTAGGCCAGTGCAAGGACCTGAAATGAATAGCTGAGAACTCTTAGGCCAAAAGAAAATTAGGAAGGGTCTGAGTGTTGGCAGATGAGCTGAGCTGGGCTGGGCTGTCCAGTGGCTGTTGCCACAGCAATTATAAGGGAAGTCAGGGCTTCCGCGGTGGCGCAGTGGTTGAGGGTCTGCCTGCCGATGCAGGGGATGCGGGTTCGTGCCCCGGTCCGGGAAGATCCCACGTGCCGCAGAGCTGCTGGGCCCGTGAGCCATGGCGGCTGAGCCTCCGCGTCCGGAGCCTGTGCTCCACAACGGGAGAGGCCACAACAGTAAGGGCCCACGTACCACACAAAAAAAAGGGAAGTCAAAGAATCTGGCTTGCTCTCTCTAGACACACACACACACACACACACACACACACACACCCCATAGGGTACATATACATGTACATGCATGTACAGACTTTCTTCTCCCAGGGATCTAGACCTGAATTTAGCCATGGATTTATCTCACCATAACTAAGCAGAGTCAGTAATGATCCATTAGACTCTAAGTGCATCAGGGACAGGAACATGTCTGCTTTGCTTACTGTATTCATGGTGCACATATCTTGGCCCTTAGTAGTCATTCAATAACTATATCTTGAATAAATGAATGACAGAATGAATGCTCTTACTTAATACATCAGACAGGAGGCAGCAATTGTAAGTATCTATCTGCAAATGACAGAATACCTAAAATAACAGTTGCTGATACAAAAGAGAACTTTCTCTTTCTCCTGTAAAAGAAGTCAGTCCAGGCATGGTCTGGCTCTCTAGTATAAGGGAGCTTCTTATATCTGGTTGCTCTGGCTTCCTAAGCATGTGACTTCCACGTCGTATAGCCCAAGATGGCTGCTCCAGCTTATGCCGTCACGCCTGCATTCCAGGCATCAGGAGGAAGTAAAGCCCAAGAAGATTATACTGCATTTCTTTAAGAATACTTGTTTGAAGTTGCCATACCATTCCCACTCATATCACGTTAGCCAGTGTAGTCTTTATTTTGGGTGACGATGTGACCAGTTAAAATATGGGAATTCTTTTACTAGAGAAGAATGGCTCGTGGGGGACCATTAGTGATCAGTGTCATTGCATGGCCTGGAAAGCGGCTGGGGCTGTGTGATGCCTTCGACCACAAACCCTCCGTATAAAAAAGCCATTTTGAGTGGTGAATCACTGTGGCTGCCATCCATACTTTACACAGTAACATCAATTAGTTGCATCCATAAGTGGACTGTAAATGCACAGGACAGGTGAGGCCACTGGGGCATCCCTGTAGAAATGTCTCAAAGTGCTGAAGGAATTGTGTTTCCCTACTTTGGATTCTGGTAGGGAGGGCACAGGACTTTACCCCGATAGCAAAGCCAACACATTTTGGGAAACCTCTGTGGAGAGTCTCTGACTCTGTGTCCTCGGCTGCGTGAGCTCCCTGCAATCAGAAGCAGTGTCCTATTCACCTTTGGGTCCCTGCACCTTCACTGCCGGGAACTCTGGGTTCTCCTGCACCCTGCATCCTATCCTGTGCCTGCTGAATGAAGAGACAGCAATCAGTTGAGACGACTCAGGAGTTTTACAAGATGCAACAAAGCCAATTTTTCCTCAATAGAACATTTGTGGAGACTTTGCCAGAACTCTCTAGAAAGTATGTCGATGTGGCCATTGCCTCAGCCCAACCACCTACCCCTGCAAGGAGGCAGGAACAGTGTCTTCTGGATGAAGAGCCCTGAGTAGGAGAAGGAGACAGCTGGCAGCGGGGCCAAAGTTCACACTTACCCCTCCCTTGCTTCTCAATTCTGATCTGCATTCAAGCTTCGTATTTCCCTTTGTGTGTGTTTGGCTTAGGGATTTATCACTGCAGCTTAGATCTGTGATGAAATAGATAAGCCTGCACTTTAATAAATCTGGCATTTCTTTCCCCATAAGAATTAGATTAAAGGAGACGGGGCCTCCGAGGAGGCCGGGCAGGGCAGGCAGGTAGAGCTGGGGGGCCGGGGCGCTGAACAAGACACTGCTGGCCAGGTGGCTTCAGGATGGGGGGATGCTGGGGCACAGTGTGGGGTCGTTTTACAGGGAGGTGGTAGGGCATCCCCATGGCAGAGGAGCAGCCCTGTGCCTTCCATGGAAAGAAGCTAAAGCAGCAAAGTCTGAGGCTTGTGTTGGGAATCCTTCCTTGAGTGAGCAGTTTGGGTCCCCAGCTTGTCTCCTCCTTCTGGTGAAGCTGCAAAGGCATGTCCTGTAACCCTTTGGAAAGGACGTGGGTGTGAGGTCAGGGGCGTCAGGACTCCACCCGGCCACGGTCTCGGCTCCAGGGCAACCAGAGAGAAGCACCTCTGTAGTGGGAAGGGTGGGTGAGCTGTGCGACCTTGAACAAAGATGTTGCTTAACTTCTCTGGACCTTTATTTGCTTTTCTCTCCATGAGAATATCTACTGGTACGATCCTTGTGGAGACAAGAGGCAATGAATATAAGGCCACTGGCACAGTCCAGGCACATGGTTGGTGAGCAGTAAATCGTGAGCACTGGTATTATTTATTGTGGATCAATGTTGCATAATAATCTTAGACTTTTACTTCCATGGCTTTCAGGACAGGCAACTCTGTGGTTTCCTCTGGGCCCTGTGAACCCACTTTCCTAAGAGGCAACAGGATAGGAATCCTCTGAAGTCAGTAATGTGCTTATTGTCACCTGCAGATGACAGGATTGAAGTTCAGAAAGACTGACCGACTCGCTCAAGGTCACACAGCTTGGATGTGATGTGCAGTGCCAGGAGTGGTTCCAAGAGCTCGTAAAGACAGGCTTCCCCAGCCCTTCCGGGCGAGCATTGTTTCCAGCCCTTGTAGTAGTTTTCATTCATAGCCCTAAGGTCATGGAGACCAAGAACAGCAGAGAACCGAGAGAAAGAGACAGGGCTAGGGCGGTGACCTGTATTTTCCGCTTTCATGAGCAGGCTCACGCTCTCAGGGCCGCTGGGCAAACACCTGGCTCCTTAGATTTTCCTGTAAAGGAAGCTCATGGTGACCTTCAGAGCCGTGAAGGTTTGGCTGAGGCTGGCCCGCAGCTTCCGGCCTGTGGGCTCACGTGAGTCAGCAGGGGTGGGTGAGCACACTGAGCCTTGTTCTCTTAAGAAGGAGTGAGACGTTCTCCTATATAAACATTCTTAAATAGGAGCCACTGAAGAAACCGGCCTTGGTAGCATTTCTCTTTATGTTGTTGCTGCATAAAGGTTTGCTCAAGCACCTTGCAGCTCTTTTTTTCGAAACTTCCTCTGGGATATATGATTGCTATGATGGAAATGTATTCCAAGTATATTGAGATTCATTAATCTACTTATTCGTATTATTGAGTCCTGACCCAAGTCCAGGCATTGTGGATCAAATGATTCTCTCTCTCCCAGGGAGAATTTACAGTCTGAGTAAATAAGATGTGTACCGAAGAAAAGTTGCATAGCAGTATGAGAGTGAAAAATCTGCACAAAACTATGATTAAAGAAATGTTCACTTACCATCCTTAGGAATAAGGGGCTGCCCTTAGGCCTGTGGAGCGAGAGATTGAAATACAACGTATGAAGCAGTGAGTCAAGGAGTACACATGAGTCGGGTATGGGTGTTCATAGAAACAGGAGCAGGCTGCAAGTTCATTCATTCTGTTAGGCTTTGGTGCATACCTGCTGCATACCAGGCACTGTACCAAAGACTGAAATGGTCTAAGGAGGCAGCATGAAGGTGTTGGATATTGAATATGTCCCTGAAAGGTAGATAAGGCTTGGATGGTCAGAAGTCTGGGGAGGGATTGACCACAGTAGGAATGGGGTGGATTAAGGAAAAGAGTGGGCTTCATAGGACAGAGATTAGGCCTGCCATGCTCATGGTGGGGTGGGGTGGGGGAATGAATAGTAAGAGAGCAGGTTAGAGAAGGGTGTTGGAAACAGAATGTGGAGGCCTTGAATGCCAGGATTTGTTCAAGGGGAATGCCTGAAGGGAACACCATACTGATAGTGGTGTCTGCATTCACATTTATACTCACATTCTAAAACAGCTCACCATTTCAATTTTTGATTATTTGTGGCTGTTATAAAATACAATTGATTTTTATATAGTGACCTTGTATCTTGCAGACTTGCAAATTCCCCTGTTAGTTTTATTAGCTTTTTCATAGAGTCTTTTAGGATTTTCTACATAGGCAATTATATGATCTGCAATAAAGGTAGTTTTACTTCTTCCTTTTTTACTGCATGCATTTTATTTCTTTTCCTGCCTTATTGCACTGGCTAGGACCTCCTTCACAATTTTGAATCAAAGTGGTAAAACTTTGTTCCTGGTCGTAAGGAGAAAACATTCAGCCTTTTTCAATGTGATGTGCATGCTGCATTTTTCAGAGATGCCTTTATCAAGTTGAGAAAGTTTCCTTTTGTTGCTAGGTTGTGGAGAGGTTTTATCAGGAATGGATACTGGATTGTGTTTATTTCTTTATCTTTTTCTGTATCTGTTGAGAAGATCATACAGCTTTTCTCTTTAGTCTGTTAATATGGTGAATTACATTGATGGTTTTTCAGATGTTCAAAAAACCTTGCATTCCTGGCATAAATCCTACTTGGTCATGATTTCTTATCATTTTTATATATTATTGGATTTGATTTGCTAAAATTTGGTTAAGAACCTTTTGTGTCATTGTTCATGAAAGATATTGATCTGTAGTTTTATTTTCTTGTCCTTTTGGTTTGGTATCAGTGTTAATTCTCATCTCATAGAATGCATTAGGAAGTTTTCCCTCCTTGAATTTTGTGGAAGAATTTTTGTAGAATTCACTTGTGAGGTCATCTGAGTCTGCAGTTTTATTTATTTTTTACAGGAAAACTTTAAAAGTTCAATTTCTTTAATAGATATAGGGCGATCATTTCTTTTTGAAACAACCAAGCATAACTAAAAAATGCTTTAAGGGCTTCCCTGGTGGCGCAGTGGTTGAGCGTCCGCCTGCCGATGCAGGGGACGTGGGTTCGTGCCCCGGTCTGGGAAGATCCTACATGCTGCGGAGCAGCTGGGCCTGTGAGCCACGGCCGCTGAGCCTGCGCGTCCGGAGCCTGTGCTCCGCAACGGGAGAGGCCACAGCGGTGAGAGGCCCGCGTACTGCAAAAAAAAAAAATGCTTTAAAACTTTGCTGAACTCTCTGATCCCAGGACATCCTCAAAGTATAACTCATAAAAAGCCAGGGTGACCGGCCAGCTGTCTTGGCATGGTGTTATATTCGAAGAAGCAACAGTCAGTGGCCAAACATAATTAAAAAGCAATTTGAATCTTTACCTGGTATTTTGGAAGAAAAAAACAAAGGGATGTATGAAACGTTTGTGGTGTGCAACAAATTCTGGAAATGAAAATAATTTTAAAAATTTAAAAACTGTTTTTCATCTTCCTCACTCTCAATGCCTTATGTGTTGTCAGAAGCTGCTTCCCCAAACACTCCCCTTTCTCACAAAACTCCCCCAAACTCAGCCCACTGACCTCTGCAGGTCTCCCCCGTCATGACTGTAAATCAACTTACACTGTTTTGTTCTTTGGAATTCTCTTGGCTCATTGAGGTAGAAAGTAGAAGGGAGGAAGGGACAAGAGGGGACATGGATTGGACTAAACATATTCTTGTTTATTTCCTATCACACCACATATTCATCATTGTAACCTAAAGACATAAATGGATGGGCATCTCCCCAGCCACCCCCCAAGCTGAGGGGACACCTGACAAGCCCCAGGTGCGAGGAGATGGCGCCTCACTCAGACTCTGAGTCTGCAAACTAGAGTTTAGGTGGCAGCATTCTCTCTGATTTCCCCCAAAGCCACATTCCACTTTCAGGTTTGTAGAGTGGAGAGCTCAACACAGCTTTTCATTAAAAAGCAGTCCTGGGGGCTCCCCTGGTGGCGCAGTGCTTGAATGTCCCCCTGCCAATGGCAGTGGACACGGATTCGCGCCGCGGTCCAGGAAAGATCCCACATGCCGCGGAGCGGCTGGGCCCGTGAGCCATGGCCGCTGAGCCTGCGCGTCCAGAGCCTGTGCTCCGCAACAGGAGAGGCCACAGCAGTGAGAGGCCCGCGTACCGCAAAAAAAAAAAAAAAAAAAGCAGTCCTGCTGTTTGTATGCGATTTGTTCCAGGACAGTTTAATTGATCTAGTGGAGTGCAAACATCATTGAACTTGAAGCAGAAGATCCTGGGTGTTTTTCCCACAACCAAATCTTCAGATTTTCCATCTGATAAAACTTTCTACTTCTCAAGGGTATTGAACTCTGTAAGGTGTCCCCACAAAAATAGTAACCGTTATGGGACTTCCCTGGTGGTCCAGTGATTAAGACTTCGTGTTTCCAATGCAGGGAGCGTGGATTCCATCCGTGGTAAGGGAACTAAGATCCAGCATGCCGTAAAGAAGAAAAAATTAACCATCACTTACTGTCCTTTTAGACAATATATGTAATAAAAATTCATTGCATTCACGCAGCACTCTACAAAAGCAAATATATATGTATGTATATCTAGGTTTATGTATACATATATCAGTTCACCATCCCATGGGTCTTTTGAGGAAGAAATAATTCTTTTCATTTAACAGGTGATTCTGTCCGGAGATTCAGAAGGTTTAATTAATGTGTCCATCATCACACAGCCTATAGGTATTAAAATCCAAACTTGAACTGAGGTCCTCTGATTCAAGGTCTGTTTTTCTTTCTGCTTCTCCATTCTGCCCCGATTACAGCTTAGCCACTCGTTTGTCTACTACAGAATTAAAATTAAGTAGGTCTGAAGCCTCATGCTGGATAAACTCAGGCACGTGCTTTTTTCTGTTCTTTGGAATCTGAATTAAGGAAAACAAGCGAGTCACTTTCAGATGGTGTCATCAGGTACTGCACAAAGTACATAACCCTAGCACCATGCTTGGAAAACTCAAACTATTCATTGCATGCAAAAATTCCATGTTAATAATGCAGGTACTCAACACCTATACTCTGCTGGAATAGGGGAGGGGCATACAACAGCAGTAGGGTGCAGTTTTGGATTTCAATAGTATAAAACTCTAGTGGCTAAAAAGGAATTTCCAATTTTGTCCTTCACACTGTGGGAGGACTTACCTCATGTTTCTATTGCTCTTAGGGAGAGATAGGGGAAATAAATCTATGGAATTCTTTAGCCTGAGCTTTATGTGAGGTTTGCACTTTAGGCTTGATGGGTTTTTTGGTGGGCAATTGTTCCCCACTTCCTCTTTAGTTCTCCTAAGCTTTCCTCACTCAGAAATTCTTGTACTTCTGCACAGAAAATCTTCCATTAGAAAACTGTGACTCCCATATCATCATCTCAAAACAACACACACACACACACACACACACACACACACCCTTACCTAGTGTAAAGAGTGGGAGAAGTGATTTGTATCGTTTGGGAATAGGTTCAACTTCAAGTAACAGAAAACTGATCAACTGTGGCTGAAACAAATAAAGGCTGGTTTTTTTCCCTAGTCAGAAGTCCAAAGGTAGGCCATTTCTGGAGTTGGTTCAGCTGCTCAGCAGTGCCTCCTGAGAACCAAACTTTTCCCATATTTTCCTTCCCACCTTTTCTCTTCACCTTGTGCTTATGACCTCGTGACTGCAGGATGGCTGCCATAGCTCCAGGCTTTATATTTACATTCCAGGAATGGGAAAGGGCAATGCCAATGATCTTTATTTAGCTGGACATATTGCTGCCCTAAATAATGTGTGTTTTGTTACAAGGAAGAAGAGAGACAAATTGACTCTTGTGTGGATAACTCCCAGTGTTGCCCTGTCTTTTGGGTATGCTTTCTTCCTTCTTCTTACAGGCTCAGAAAGGACTTCCTCATTGAGGAGTGGCTTCTGGTTCTGTGCTCACTTTAACAAATCTCGCTGTAATTAAATAATTGACATCCCTTGGAATTCATTCTGGTTTTTTTTTAATGACTCCATTAATGCAGTATTATATTTCTATAGTACTTTACACTTTCACTGCCGTGGTCCCATTCAAACTCGACAATGGTCATGAGGTAGAATATCACCTCCATCCTCCAAGGGAGGAAACTGAGACCTCAGAAGTTTAGTGATATGTTCAGCCCTGGTCCTCCTCATCTGGGGCTCCGTCCCACTCCTCCACCCCTGTTTCTCTGAACCAGAGTTGGCGTGGCTCTGAGCAGATGCTACCCCAGGAAGACCCTTCTGACCCGATGGCCTGCCACTCAGCTCAGGACACCGAACTTGGTGCCCTTTTGCAAACACATGTGGCATTTTGACGACATGAAATTGACAAGGAAAAATATCCTGGAAAGTACTCCCCAAGTTTCAGGTTTCACTGATGCACACACACTCACATACACACAGGCACCTTAGCAGTAAATCTTCACAGATGAGGCGCTGCGGTTGGGGCATCTGCTCATTACAGTGTGATCTGAGGAGCTTCAGATGCGTTGTTGGAAGTCTGCGCTGGGATGAGGTTTGCACATCCCGTTTGGTGTGTCAGACAGATGGGGCTAGACTCCTCATCCTGAGGCTGGGAGGCAGAGTGTGATGTTTGCACGAGTTGCTGTTGTTTTCTCCCTTCCCTTCAGCCTTGCAGATGACGCTTTGGGGGGATAAGGATGTGGTGCTTTACGTACCCCACCAGCCTCTGTGCCCTGAGAAGAGCAGTTCTTCCCTTGCAGTTGGGAAAGCGTGTATCTTAAGGAGGGAGAGAGGGGGATCATTTCTTTGTTTGAAATAAGGATGTGGATGCCTTTTAAAAAATAAATCCAACTGGCAGCTCAGGGGCCTTTCGTTGGGGAACTAATTCAGTTTGATAAATACATATTTAATGAGAGCTTATCAGAGCAATGCGCCGATGGGCCAGGAAGCTCCCTTTCCTTTGTGGGGTGCGTGCAGCCCGTGTGCCCAGGCTTGCGTGGGTCTATCTTTACTATTAAAAAAATTGTGGCCAAGATGGAGATGAGGGTGGCTGGGAAGTGGCCCTTTGGCACTTTGTGGAAGCTAGCGGCTGCAATGACAACAGTCAGAGTGAGAGGGTGGGTGGTACACCGCTACCGTGTGTGTATCTCTTTGTCAGGTTAAGGTGAGGTCCCAGGTGGGAGATGCATCCTTGAACTTGAGCTGTGCCACACACGGCCTCAGAGGGAACAAATGTGCCTCAAACAAGGGAGGTTCAGGTCCCTGGTGGTCACCTCTCACCACGCCCCTCATCACCTGCCCACCCCACAGACCAGGCCTTGTCACTGACAAGGGGACAAGGGCACATGTGTGCATCCTGTCTACTGAAGATTCAGGAACAGGTACAAAAGGTCACACATCCCTGCGTCCTGAGCTTACACAAATCTATGCCTTTGTTTTTGCTATTCTCTGTGCTAGGAAGTCCCTTCTCCCACTTAGCCACCTGTGGAATCCTTGTCATCCCCTAAGCCTTACTTGAAATGTCACTTCCTCTGGGAAGCCCTCTAGGATACACCTCCTCCCTTTATCCACATCCAGATTATCCCCTCCCACTCCTCGATAGCTTTTGGCTTGTACCTCTAGTTAGCACTCCCATCATCCTGCCCTTTATCAAAGTCTCAAAGTCATGTGTCTGGATGTTGCTAGAATGTATACAAGGAAAATCATATCTGTCAATGGGAGAGAAATATCACTGGTGAGGCAGAGAAGGATTTTCTTCCATGAAAGTGAGGACTCATATCAGTTTCCCTTCAAAGGAACCAGAATCCAGTCTAGGAACAGGCTCTTTCATTAGGTGAAATGTCCATTCAAAGCCCGTAGGACCTCAGAATTTTATGATTCGTTTACTTAAATTACATGAATTGGAAACCTCTCAGACGTAGAACACGGCACCTACGTTGGAAGCAGGATTCGAGAGAAAGAATTTCAAAGTGTTTATTGGAATGATGGAAAAGAAGAGATGATATCCTGAATGCCTAGTGTAAGTATTTTGGCTTACGTTTATTGATGTGAGAAAGGAATCATCTCAGCTACAAGACATGACTATCCTGTTCTCTTGATGGATGTGGCTTCTATTGCATTTTTCCCCTTTTCTTTTACTTTAATAGTTTCTATTACTCGAGTAAAACATTTTCATTACAGAAAAATGTGAAAATGCAGTGAATAAAAGGAAAAATAATGTTACTCATAGTCAGTGGTTTACATTTTGGTCTTTATTTGCATATATATCTGAATTTTTAAAATGAAACTCTACAGTGTTTTAAAACCTGTTCTTTTTACTTCACCATATATCATAAACATCTTTACCTATTAATAAGGAGACATGTAGAGCATCTTTTTTTTTTTTTTGCTGTACGCGGGCCTCCCACTGTTGTGGCCCCTGTCCCCCACCCCAGCCGCGGAGCACAGGCTCCGAACGCGCAGGCTCAGCGGCCATGGCTCACGGGCCCAGCCGCTCCGCGGCATGTGGGATCCTCCTGGACCAGGGCACGAACCCGCGTCCCCTGCATCGGCAGGCTGACTCCCAACCACTGCGCCACCAGGGGAACCCCTAGAGCATCTTTTTAAACAGCTTTTCTTTTGCTATGGAAAATTTCAAACATATGTAAATGTATAGTCATCCCTCATACCCACTGGTGATTGGTTCTAGGACCCCTACAGAGACCAAAATCCGAGGATGCTCAAGTCCCTTTTATAAAATAGTGTACTGTTTGCATATAACCTATGCATATCCTCTTGTACACTTCATTTTTTTTTTTAAGTATTTTTATTTATTTATTTATTTTATTTTTGGCTGCGACGGGTCTTCATTGTTGTATGCGGGTTTTCTCTAGTTGCGGCCAGCAGGGGCTACTCTTCGTTGGCAGTGCGCGGGCTTCTCACTGTGGTGGCTCCTCTTGTTGCGGAGCACAGGCTCTAGGCGCACAGGCTTCAGTGGTTGTGGCATGTGGGCTCAGTAGTTGTGGCTTGCAGGCTCAGTAGTTGTGGTGCATGGGCTTAATTGCACCACGGCATGTGGGATCTTCCCTGACCAGAGCTTGAACCTGTGTCCCCTGCATTGGCAGGTGGATTCTTAACCACTGTGCCACCAGGGAAGTCCCCTCTTGTACACTTTAAATCTTCTCTACATTACTTATAATACCTAATAAAATGTAAATGCTACATAAATAGTCGCCTGCACATGGCAAATTCAAGTTTTGCTTTCTGGAACTTTCTGGAAATTAAAAAAAAATTCTTTCTATCCACGGTTGATTGAATCAACAGATGCTGAACCTGCAGATACAGAGGCCTGACTGTACAGAGAACAGTATATACCCCCATGTGCCATCACCCAGCTCTAAAAATTGTCAACTCACTGCCAATCCCATTCATCCATGGCTTC
>RJWK010047238.1:0-17359 GCA_004363435.1 Platanista minor
CTGTACACGGGCCTCTCACTGTTGTGGCCTCTCCCGTTGCGGAGCACAGGCTCCGGATGCGCAGGCTCAGCAGCCATGGCTCACGGACCCAGCTGCTCCGCGACATGTGGGATCCTCCCGGATCAGGACACGAACCCACGTCCCCTGCATCGGCAGTCAGACTCTCAACCACTGTGCCACCAGGGAAGCCCCTAATTTCATTCTTTTACATGTAGTTGTCCAGTTTTCCCAGCACCACTTATTGAAGAGACTGTCTTTTCTCCATTGTATATTCTTGCCTTCTTTGTAGTACATTAATTGACCATAAGTGTGTGGGTTTACTTCTGGGCTCTCATTTCCCATACTATTTTGATTACTGCAGCTTTGTAGTACAGTTTGAAATCAAGGAGCATGGTACCTTCATCTTTTTGTTTCTTTCTCAATTGTTTTGGCTATTTGGGGTGTTTTGTGTTTCCATACAAATTTTAGAATTATTTGATCTAGTTCTGTGAAAAATGCCCTTGGTATTTTGATAGAGATTGCGTTGAATCTGTAGATTGCCTTCAGTAGCATGGTCATTTTAGCGATATTAATTCTTCCAATTCATGAGCATGATATATCTTTCAAATTGTATGTGTCTGTTTTTGTGCCAATACAATAGTTTTTTGATGACTGTAGCTTTGTAGTATAGTCTAAAGTCAGGGAGCATGATTCCTCCAGCTCCATTTTTTTTTCTCAAGATTGCTTTTGCTATTCAGGGTCCTTTGTGTTTCCACATAAATTTTAAAATTATTTGTCCTAGTCCTCTGAAAAATGCCATTGGTAATTTGACAGGAATTGCATTGAATCAGTAGGTGGGTAGTATTATCATTTTAACAATACTGATTCTTCCAATCCAAGAACACAGTATATCTTTCATCAGGGATATTAGTCTGTAGTTTTCTTTTTTATAGTGTCCTTCTCTGGCTTTGATATCAGAATAATGCTGCCTTAATAAAATGAGTTTGGGAGTGTTTCTTTCCCTTTATTTTTTAGGAAGGTTTGGTGTTCATTCTTTTTTAAGTGCTTGCTAAAATTTACCTGTGAAACTATCTAGTCTTGGGCTTTTCTTTGTTGTAAGTTTTCTGATTACTATTCAGTCACCTTATTTATCATTGATCTATTCAGATTTTTTATTTCTTCATGATTCAGTCTTGATTGTTTGAATGTTTCTGAGAATTTATCCATTTTTTCTCAGTTATACAATTTATTGGTGTGTAATTCATAGTATTCCCCCACATAATTCTTTATATTTCTGTTGTATCAGTTATAATGTCTCTTCTTTCATTTCTGATTTTATTTATTTCAGTCCTCTCTCTTTTTTTCTTATTATATGTAAATATTCATCAATTTTGTTTATCTTTATTTTAAAAAACTAGCTCTTAGTTTCAGTGATCTTTTCTCTATTTTTCTGGTCTCTATTTTTTATTTATTTTAATTTTTTATTGAAATAGTTTTGATTTATTATGCTATATTAGTTTCATGTATACAAAATAGTGATTCAGTATTTTTAGATTATAATCCATTAAAAGTTATGACACAGGGCTTCCCTGGTGGTGCAGTGGTTGAGAGTCCACCTGCCGATGCAGGGGACATGGGTTCATGCCCTGGTCCGGGAAGATCCCACATGCCGCGGAGTGACTGGGTCTGTGAGCCATGGCCGCTGAGCCTGTGCGTCTGGAGCCTGTGCTCCGCAATGGGAGAGGCCACAACAGTGAGAGGCCCGCGTACCACACACACACACACAAAAGTTATGATACAATAATGACTATAATTCCCTGTTCTATACAATATATGCTTATTGCTTCTCTATTTTACACATAATAGTTTGTATCTCTTAATCCCATACATCTATCTTGCTCCTCTGATCTTCCCTTTCCTCACTGGTAATCACTAGTTTCTTTTCTATATCTGTGAGTCTGTTTCTGTCTTATTATATACATTTGTTTATTTTATCTTTTAGACTCCACATAAAGTGTTGTCATAAAGTATTTGTATTTCTCTATCTTATTTCACTAAGCATAATATTCTCTAGGTCTATCCATATTGATGAAAATGGCAAAATTTCATTTATTTCATTTATTTTTATGGCTGAGTAATATCTTATTTTATAAATAAGGTATATATATACCACATCATATATATATAGTCTCACATCTTTATCCATTTGTCAGTTGATGGAAACTTGGGTTGCATTCATATCTTATCTATTGTAAATAGTGCTGCTATGAACATTGGGAGACATGCATCTTTTTAAATTACTGCTTTCATTTTTTCCTGATGTATACCCAGGAGTAGAATTGCTGGATCATATGGTGGTTCTATTTTTAGCTTTTTGAGGAACCCCTATACTGTTTATCATAGTGGTTGTACCAACTTACATTCCTGTCAACATTGTACAAGTGTTCCCTTTTATTTACATCCTTGTCAATGTTTGTTATTTGTAGTATTTTTGATGATAACCATTCTGACAGGTGTGAGGTGATAGCTCATTGTGGTTTGATTTGCACTTCTCTAATAATTAATAATGTTGTACATTTTTTCATGTGCCCATTGGAAATCTGTATGTCTTCTCTGGAAAAATGTCTATTCAGGACTTCTGCCCATTTTTGATTGGGTTGTTTTGTTTCTTTTGATATTGCATTGTATGAGATGTTTATAGATTTTTTATATTAATCCATGGTTGGTGATATCATTTGCAAATATTTTCTCCCATTCAGTAGGTTTTCTTTCCATTTTGGCAATGGTTTCCTTTGCTCTTCAAAAGCTTTTAAGATTAGTAAGGTTGCATTTTTTTTGTGGTATGCGGACCTCTCACTGTTGTGGCCTCTCCCGTTGCGGAGACACGCAGGCTCAGTGGCCAAGGCTCATCGGCCCAGCTGCACCACGGCATGTGGGATCTTCCTGGACCGGGGGCACAAACCTGTGTCCCCCGCATCAGCAGGCGGACTCTCAACCACTGTGCCACCAGGGAAGTCCTCAGGTTGCATTTTAAAATTTTTGCTTTTATTACTTTTGCCTTAGGATACAGATTTAAAAAATTATTGCTACAATTTATGTCAAAGTGTGTTCTGCCATGTTCTGTTCTAGGAGTTTTATGGTTTCAGGTCTTACATTTAGGCCTTTAATCCATTTTGGTTTATTTTTGTATATGGTGTGAGAAGAAGTTCTAATCTCATTATTTTACATGTAGATGTCCTGTTCTCCCAGCACTGCTATTGAAGAGGCTGTCTTTCCTCCATTGTATACTCTTGGCTCCTTTGTTATATATTAACTGACTATAGCTGTGTGGGTATATTTACAGATTCTTTATTCTGTTCCATTGATTTATGTGTCTGTTTTTGTGCCAGTACTATATTCTTTTGATTACACTAGCTTTGTAGTTTATTTTGAAGTCTGAGAGGTTGATAATTCCAGCTTTGTTCTTTTTTCTCAAGATTGGTTTAGGTTGGCAATTCTATATCTTTGTGGTTATATATGAATTTTAGTTTTTTTTGTCCTAGATCTGTGAAAAATGTCATTGGTATTTTGACAGGGATTGCATTAAATCTGTAGATTGATTTGGATAGTATGGCCATTTTAACAATGTTAATTCTTCCAATCCAAGAGCACAGGATATCTCTCCATTTCTTTGTATCATCTTCCATTTCCTTTATCAACATTTTATAGTTTTCAGGCTATAGACTTTTAACCTCCTTGATTAAGTTTATTCCTAAGTATCTTATTTTTTTATATGTTTTTCAACATGATAATTTTTTTTTAACTTTCTCTTTTTGATAGTTCATTATTAGTGTGTAAAAAAATCAACAGATTTCTATATAATAATCTTTTATCCTGCAACTTTGCTGAGTTCATTTATTAGTTCTAAAAGTTTTTGGATGGAAACTTCAGGGTTCTCTATATACAGTACCATGTCATCTTCAAAAAGTGACAATTTAAATTCTTACCATCCAATTTGGATTCATTTTATTTCTTTTTCTTCTCTGATTGCTGTGGATAGAACTTCCAATACTATGTTGAATAGAAGTGGCACGAGTGGGCATCCTTGTCTTGAGACACTGAGAATGATGTTTGCTGTGGGTTTGTCATAAAAAGCCTTTATGATTTTGAGATATGTTCCCTCTATATCCACTTTGATGAGAGTTTTTATCATGAATGGATGTTGAATTGTGTCAAATTCTTGTTCTATGTCTACTGAAATGATCAAGTAATTTTTATCTCTTTTTTTGTTGTTGTTAATGTGGTGTATCACATTGATTGATTTGTGAATGTTGAACCATCCTTGTGTCCCTGGAGTAAATTCAACTTGAAAATGGTGTATGATCTTTTTTATATATTGTTGGATTTTGTTTACTATTTTGTTGAGGATTTTTGCACCTATATTCATTAAAGACCTTGGCCTGTAATTTTCTTTTTTTTGGTAGTGTCTTTGTCTGGTTTTTATATCAGGGTTATAATGGCCTTGTAGAATGAAATTGGGAGTGTTCCCTCCTCTTCAACATTTTGGAATAGTTTGAGAAGGATAGGTATTATCTTTTCTTTATATATTTGGTAGAATACCCCTGTAAAGCTGTTCAGCTCTGGACTTTTGTTTGTTGGGAATATTTTTCTCTTTTACTACAAACTCAATTTCCCTAATAGTGATCAGTCTGTTCAAATGTCTTTTTCTTCTTGATTCAGTCTTGACAAGTTGATGTTTCTAGACGTTTGTCCATTTCATTTAGACTGTCTAGTTTGTCGCATATAACTGTTCATAGTATCCTCTAATGATTTTTGCGTCTGTGGTATTGGGTGTTATTTCTCCTCTTTAATTTCTTATTTTGTTTAGTTGGGTCTTTTCTCTTTTCTTCTTGGTGATACTTAATAAAAGTTTGTCATTTTTGTTTATCTGTTAGAAAAAACAGCTCTTGGTTTCATTGCTCTTTCTATAGTTTTTTAATGTCTATTTTATTTATTTCCTCTTTAATCATTATTATTTTCTTCCCTCTGCTGACTTTGGACTTTGTTCTTCTTTTTCTAATTCTCTTAGGTGGTAGGTTAAGTTGCTTATTTGAGATATTCCTTGTTTCTTGAGGAAGGCATATATTGCTATAAGCTTATCTCTTAGAAGTGCTTTTGTTTCACTTCATAGATTTTACAGTATTGGGTTTCCATTTTCATTTGTCTTGAGGTATTTTCTGATTCCTCTTTTATTTCTTCATTGACCCACTGTTTTTTTTTTTTTTATTAACATGTTGTTTAGTCTCCACATGTTTGTTCTTTTCTCATTTTTCTTTCTGCAATTAATTTATAGTTTCATATCATTGTCAGAGAAAAATGCTTGATACAATTTCTGTCCTCTAACTTTGTTGAGACTTGTTTTGTGGCCTAACATGTGATTTAGCCTGGAGAATTTTTCATGTGCTCTTGAAAGTAATGTGTATTATTCTGTTTTTCAATGTAATGTCCTATAGATATCTGTTAAGTTGAACTGGCCTGTTTTGTCATTAAAGACTACTATTGCCTTATTGATTTTCTGTCTGGATGATCTGTTTATTGATGTCAGTGGAGTGTTAAAGTCCCCTACTATTATTGTATTATTGTCAGTTTCTCCCTTTATGTCTTTTACTCTTTGCTTTACACATTTAAGTGTACCCGTGTTGGGTGCACATATGTTAGCAAGTATAGTATCCTCTCATGCATTGATCCCTTTATCATTATATAACCTCTTCTTTATCTTTTGTTATAGCCTAGGTTTTAAAGTCTATTTTGTCTGATAAGAGTATTGCTACTCCTGCTTTCTTTTCATTTTCGTTTGGATGATATATTTTTCCTTTGTCTTCTTTTCAGTCTTTCAGTGTATTTTTATCTCTGAAGTGACTCTCTTATATGCAGCATATAGAAAGATCCTGGCATTTTAGTCTGTGTCTTTTGATTGGAGCATATAATCTATTGACATTTAAAGTGATTATTAAAGCATATGTACTTATTGCCATTTTGTTACTTGTCTTCTGGTTGTTTTTGTAGCTCTTCTATGTTCTTTTACTCTTCTTTTAGTTTCTTCCCTTGAAAGAAAGGGAAGATAATTTCTTGAAAGAAAGGTTTGATAATTTCTTTAGGGGTATGATTGTGTTCCTTTCTTTCTAGTTTTTGCATGTCTATTGTATGTTTTTGATATGCAGTTACTATGGAGATCATATATATTGACCTATAAGTATATCTACTTGTTTTAAACTGATAGTCATTTAAGTTCAAACATACTCTAAAAGATCTACATTTTTTACACCTCCCCCTACATTTTGTGTTTTTGATGTTACATTTTACATCTCATGCCTCTCCCTTAACTATTTATTATAATTATAGTCAATTTAACAATTTTTGTCTTTTAACCTTTGTACTAGCTTCTTTAAGTGGTTGAGTCACTACCCTTACTATATATTGATATTTGCTCTTACCTGTGGGATTTTTCCATTTAATATAGATTCTTACTTCTTTTCCACTTAGATAAGACTTTTTAACATTTCATTTAGGGTAGGTTTGGTATTGATGAATTCTTTTAGTTTTTGCTTGTCTGAGAAGTATCTCTCCTTCTGTTCTAAATGATAATCTTGGTGGGTAGAGTATCCTAGGTTGCAGGTTTTTCTCTTTCAGCACTTTGAATATATTATGCCACTCCCTTTGGCCTGCAAAGTTTCTGCAGAGAAACCAGCTAAAGCCTTATGGTAATTCCCTTGTGTTTGACTCCATGCTTCTCCCTTGCTGCATTACGAATTCTCTCTTTATCTATACCTTTTGCCATTTTAATTATAATATGTCTTGGTGTGAGTCTGTTTGTGTTCATCTTGTTTGGGATCCTCTTTGCTTCCTGTACTGAGATATCTGATTCCTTATTCATGTTTGGGAAGTTTTAGCCATAATTCCATCAAATACATTTTCAATCCCTTTCTCTCTCTCTTCTCCTTCTGGGGCCCATAAATTGTGAATTTTGGTATGTATAATGTTATCCCAGAGAACTCTTAACTGTTTTATCATATTTTTTAATTAATTAATTTTTATTGGAGTATAGTTGCTTTACAAAGTAGCTTCTACTGCACAGCAAAATGAATCAACCATACATATACATATATCCCCTCCCTTTTGGATTTCCCTCCCACTTAGGACACCACAGTGCATTAAGTAGAGTTCCTTGTGCTATATAGTATGTTCCCATCAGTTGTCTATTTTATACATAGTATCAATAGTGTATATGTATCAATTCCAATGTTTTCATATTTTAAAATCTGTTCTTTTTTCAGTTCTGATTGGATGATTTCTTTTATTCTATCTTGTTAATCACTTATGTGTTCTTCTGTATTACTTAGTTTACTATTCATTCCTTCTAGTGTGTTTTTAATTACAGCTATTTAATTCTTAATTTATGATTAGATTTTTTATATTTTCAAGTTCCTTATTAAAATTTACACTGTGTACATATATTCTTTTCCCTAATTCAGTTAATTTTTATTACCAATGCTTTGAATTCTTTATATAGTAAATTGTTTATTTCCCTTTCATTATTTTTTTGGGAGTATTCTCTTGCTCTTTCAATGGAGAGAAATTCCTCTGCCCTTTCATTTTGCTTAACTTTCTCTGTCTCTTTAAATTTAGACAAAACAGTTACCTATTGCTGTCTTGAAGGGGTGTTCTTATGTGGGAACATCCCTATACAGACTGTGTGTACCCAGTGCCTTTGATGAAAGAGCTGGATTTGATGTGGAGGCAAATCACATCTTTCTTCAGTGTGAGTGGGCAACTATCACCTTGGTAGGTGTGGGGCTGGAGATGGAGGGGTTAGAACTGGAGCCAGGTGTGAAGTGGGATTTCCCTTCTGTTCAGTGACCATCACTGCCCTATCTGGAGGGGGTTCTGATCCTAAGTTCCTGGAGCAGAAGCCCTTAGGGTTCTGTGAAAGCTGGCTCTGTTCCCTTTAAGTGTGTGTTTTCCTTTCTTCTTGCACTGGGATACTTGCTTCAGAGGGCAGAAGTGCTGAAACAAGTGGAGCCTATGTGGGCTCTTGGCTCATGCAGGCCTCAGACAGAAGTCTGAGCTGTCTCCAATGTGTTGCTTGTACAGGTGCTCACAATTTTTCCCCTCAGTCTGCTCAGATGCAACCTCATGTGCAAGTCTCCTTTCTCCCTTACAGTCAGTGTCCCCAGCTTCTGTCCCTGCTCTATTGTAGAGCCACACTACAGGGAAGTTGGGGACTGCATGGACTCTCAACACATACTGGGGAATGAGCTATGGTGAAGAGGCCACCCTCAGAGATCTGGGCAGCTTCTGATGCACTGCTTGGGTAAGCACCAAAAATGGCCACTGCCACCCCACCAGGATCTGCTCCAGAACTGGGTCACCTCTGCTTCCCATGGTCAAGTCCTCTCCCTGGTTGTGGCTGCCCCAGATCCAGTGCCAAGCTGTGCTGTGGAGTGAGCAGGGCTGGAGAATTTACTTGGCTCGGGATGAGGTGTGCATCAAAGCAGTTGTAAGAAACCCTGCAGCCACTTTTCAGAACTCTCCACCCTGCCTCATAGGCAAGGCTATATGCAAGGTCCTCACAGGTGGAGTTTGGCTTTCCACAGCCCACCTGTTAGTCCCAGCACTCTTTCAGCCAGCCAAAGGGGTTTGTCTCCCTCATGTAGGCCCATAGGACTAGGGCATCCAATCTGTGGCTCTCACCACTCACTCCCCAAGATGGGTGTCTGCCTATGAATTCTAACTTTTACTCTGAGTTCCTTCCCATGAGCACAAGTTTTGAACCAATCACTGTTTTTTCCTTCCTACCCAATTATATGCATATCTTTGTTACAGCCTTGGTTGCACAGGAGTCCTTCTTCTAATTTTTAGTTAGTTTTCAATGAAAATTGTTCCACATATAGATGTGTTTTTGATGTGTTTGTTGAGGGAGAGGAGCTGCAGCTTATCAATTATTTCTTTTATGTATCATGCTTTTGGTGTTATATCAAAGTCATCATCATATCCAAGGTCATCTAGGTTTTCTCCTGTGCTATCTTCTATGAGTTTTATACATTTACATTTTTACATTTAAGTCTATAATTCATTGTGTGAAGAGTGTAAGGTCTATGTCTAGATTTATTTATTTATTTATTTTGTATATGGATGGATATCCAATTGTACCAGCAGCCTTTGTTGAAAAGACAATCTTTGCTCCATTATATTGCCTTTATTTCTTTGTCCAATATCAGTAGACTACATTTATGTGAGTTTATTTCTGGGTTCTCAATTCTGTTTCATTGATCTATTTTTACACAAATACCACACTGTCTTGATTATTGTAGCTTTATAGTAAGTCTTGAAGTCAGGTAGTGTAAGTCCTCCAATTTGGTTCTTTCTCATCAATATTGTATTGGCTATTCTTGGTCTTTTGCCTTTCCATATAAACTTTATAATCATTTTGTCAATATCAATAAAATAATTTGCTGGGATTTTTTTTTTTTTTTTTTCCTGTACGCAGGCCTCTCACTGTTGTGGCCTCTCCCATTGCGGAGCACAGGCTCCAGATGTGCAGGCTCAGCGGCCATGGCTCACGGGCCTAGCCACTCCATGGCATGTGGGATCTTCCCAGACCGGCGCACGAACCCATGTCCCCTGCATCGGCAGGTGGACTCTCAACCACTGTGCCACCAGGGAAGCCCTTTGCTGGGATTTTGATTGAGAGTTCATAGAATCTATAGATCAAGTTGGGATGAACCAACATCTTGAAAATATTGAGCCTTTCTGTTCATGAACATGGAATAAGTCTCTATTTATTTAGTTCTTTTTGATTTTATTCATTAGAGTTTTGTAGTTTTCATCATATAGATCTTGTACATATTCTCTTAGATTTATGCCTAAATATTTCATTTTCAGGGTTGTTAATTTAAATGGCATTGTGTTTTTAATTTCAAATCTCACTTGCTTATTTCTGGTATATAGGAAAGCAATTGACTTTATATATTGACCTGTGTCATGAAACATTGCTATAATTGCTTATTAGTTCCAAAAGTTTTTTGGTTGATTATTTTAGATTTTCTACATAAATGATCATGTCATGCTCGAACAAAGAAAATTTCATTTCTTCTTTCCCAGTATGTATACATTTTATTTCCTTTTCTTGTCTAAGACTTCCAGTATGATATTGAAAAGGGGTAGTGGGAGGGGTCTTCTTTGCCTGGCTTCAAATCATAAGGGAAATCTAGTTTCTCATCATTAATGGTGATGTCAACTGTAGAATTTTTTAGTAGATATTATGTATCAAGTTGAAGAAGTTATTCTCTAATCCTACTTCACTGAGTTTTTATAGTGAATGGGTGTTGGATATTTGTCAAATGCTATTTCTGCATCTATTAATATGATCATGTGATTTTTATTTTTTAGCTTGTTGATGTGATGAATTACATTAACTGATTTTTGAAGGTTGACCCCGCCTTGTATACCAGGGATAAATCATACTTGATAATGGAGTAAATTCTTTTTATACATTGTTGGAGTCTATTTGCTAATATTTTGTTGAAGATTTTGTATCTATGTTCATGAGAGATATTGGTTTCCAGTTTTTCTTTTTCTTGTAATATCTTTGTCTGGTTTTGGTATCAGTGTAATGCTGGCCTCATAGAATAAATTCAGAAGTATTCCCTTGGCTTCTATTCTCTGAAAAGAAATTGTAGAGCATTGGTAAAATGTATTCCTTAAACGTTTGGTAGAGTTCACCAGTGAACCCATCTGGGTTTGGTGCTTTTTGTTTGGGAAGGTTATTAATTATTGACTCAATATCTTTCATAGATATTGGTCTATTTAGATAGTCTATTTCTTCCTGTATAAATTTTGAAAAATTGTGTTTTTCAAGGAGTTGATCCATTTCATCTAGGTTACCAAATATGTGGGCATAAAGTTGTTCATAGTATTCCTTTAT
This sequence comes from Platanista minor, assembly GCA_004363435.1. Classification (NCBI taxonomy): domain Eukaryota; kingdom Metazoa; phylum Chordata; class Mammalia; order Artiodactyla; family Platanistidae; genus Platanista; species Platanista minor. Next base: position 10,943 of record RJWK010047238.1, read on the forward strand.
TATTCTTTTATTATATGCTAGAAGAAATCAATAGCAGATTAAATGATGCTGAAAAAAGGATCAGCAAACTGGAAGACAGAGTAGTGGGAATCACCTTAGCTGAAAAGAAAAAAGAAAAAAAAAAATAAACGAGGATAGTTTGAGAGATCTCTGAGACAATGTCAAATATACCAACATTTACATTCTAAAGTTTACAGAAGGAGAAAAGAGAGGGAAAGGACTAGATAATTTACTTGAAGAGATAGTAACTGAAAATTTCTCTAATATGGGAAAGGAAACAGACATCCAGTTCCAGGACAGAAAGTCCTAAATGAGATGAACCCAAAGAAGTTCACATCAAGACACATTATAATTAAAATATCAAAAATTAAAGATAAAGAGGGAATCTTAAAAGCAGCAGGAGAAAAGAAACTTGATATGTGCAAAGAAATACCTATAAGCATATCAGCTGACTTTTCAGCACTAACATTTGCAAACCAAAAGGGAGTGGCATACTATATTTAAAGTAATGAAAGAAAAAAAACCTACAACAAAGAATACTCTAACCAGCAAGGCTGTCATTTGTATTTGAAGGAGAGATAATGAGATTTACAGACAAGCAAAAGAAAGACTTCAGAACCACTAAACCAGCTCTACAAGAGATGTTAAAAGGACTTCTCTAAGTGAGAAAGAACAGACCACAGCTAGAAATATCAAAATTATGAAAGGAAAAATCTCGTTTATTAAGACAAATATACAGTAAGGTAAAGATCAAAGGTTTAGATCTACTTATAGATTATAAGTAGATCAACCACTTATAATGCTAGTAAGAAGGTTAAGAGACAAAAGTAGCTAAAGGATATGAACAACAAAAAGAGGTAAAATGTGATGTCAAAAACATTAAATGTTGGGGAGTTGTTAAGAATACAGGGTTTTTTTGTTTTGTTTTGTTTTTTTGTGGTATGCAGACCTCTCACTGTTGTGGCCTCTCCCATTGTGGAGCACAGGCTCCGGACACACAGGCTCAGTGGCCATGGTTCACAGGCCCAGCCACTCCGCGGCATGTGGGATCTTCCTGGACCGGGGCACGAACCCGTGTCCCCTGCATCGGCGGGCGGACTCTCAACTCACTGTGCCACCAGGGAAGCCCTACAAGGTTGAAGGCAAATGATTGTCCTCTTAATATAACCACATATAGATATAAGTTGTTATATGTGAACCTCATAGTAATCACATAACAAAAACTTATGGGACTTCCCTGACAGCACAGTTGTTAAGCAACTGCCTGCCAATACAGGGGACACAGGTTTGAGCCCTGGCCTGGGAAGGTCCCACATGCCATGGAGCAACTAAGCCTGTGTGTCACAACTACTGAACCTGTGCTCTAGAGCCTGCGAGCCACAACTACTGAAGCCGGCATGCCTACAGCCCATGCTCCACAACAAGAGAATCCACTGCAATGAGAAACTCACACACCAAAGTGAAGAGTAGCCTCCACTCACCACAAATAGAAAAAAGCTGGGCACAGCAATGAAGATCCAACACAACTAAATATTAATAAATAAATAAATTTATAAAAAAAACCCTTTTGATAGATATATGCACAAAGAAGAGAAATGAATCCAAACATAACACTATAGACTGTTATCAAATCACAAGGAAAGAGAACAAAAGAAGAAGAAAAGAACAAAAAAGAACACAAAAAGACTGAAAACACTTAACAAAATTGCATTAAATACATACCTATGAATAATTATTTTAAATGTAAATGGACTAAATTCTCCAATCAAAATACAGAGAGTGGCTGAATGGATTTAAATAAATGACTGATCTATATGCTGCTTACAAGTGACTCAGTTCAGATCTAAAGACATTCACAAATGTAAAGTAAGTGGATGGGAAAAGGTGTTCCATGCAAATGGAAATGAAAGAAAACTGAGTAGTGATACTTATTTCAGACAAAATAGACTTTAAAACAAAGACTATAACAAGAGACAAAGAAAGGCATTATGTAATGATAAAGGGATCAATCCAAAAAGAGGATGTAACACTTGTAAATATCTATGCATACAATATATAAACAGTTAAATACATAAAACAATATTGACAGACATAAAGGGAGATATTGACAATAATACAATGGTAGTAGGGGACCTTAATACCCCACTTACATCAGTGGATAATCATCTACAGAGAAAATCAACAAGGAAACACTGGCCTTTAATGACACATTAGATCAGATGAATTTAATAGATATATATAGAACATTTTATCCAAAAGCAACAGAATACACATTTTTCTCAGTGCCCATGGAACGTTCTCTAGGATAGATAACATGCTAAGCCACAAAATAAGTCTCAGTAAATTTAAGACAATTGAAATCATATCAAGTATCTTTTCTGACTACAACTCTATGAGACTAGAAATCAACAACAAGAAAAAACCTGCAAAACAAGTGGAGGCTACACAATATGCTTATTTACTACTACCACAAAAATCAGTGAGGAAATAAGAAAATACCTGGAGACAAATGAAAATGAAAACACAATGATTCAAAACCTATGGGAGGGGCTTCCCTGGTGGCGCAGTGGTTGAGATTTCTCCTGCCGATTCAGGGGACACAGGTTCATGCCCCGGTCTGGGAGGATCCCACATGCCGCAGAGCAGCTGGGCCCGTGAGCCATGGCCCCTGAGCCTGCGCGTCTGGAGCCTGTGCTCCACAACGGAAGAGGCCAAAACAAGGAGAGGCCCGCATACTGCAACAAAAAAACAAAAAACAAAACAAAACAAAAAAACCCCAAAACCTATGGGAGTCAGCAAAAACAGTTCTAAGAGGGAATTTTTTAAATTAATTAATTAATTCAAGCTTACCTCAGGAAATAAGAAAAATCTCAAATAAACAACGTAAACTCACATCTAAAGGAACTAGATAAAGGAGAACAAAAAACCCAAATGTGGTAGAAGGAAAAAAAATCATAAAGATTAGAGCAGAAAAAATGAAATAAAGACTAAAAGAAATAGAAAAGATCAATGAAAGTAGGAGCTGGTTTTTTGAAAGATAAATAAAATTAAACCTTTAGCCAGACTTATCAAGAAAAAAGAGAGAGGGCCCAAATATATAATTTCAGAATAAAAGAGGATAAGTTACAACCAACAGCACAGAAATATGAAGGATCATAAAAGATTATTATCAGTAATTATATGCTTTTAAAATGGACAACATAGAAGAAATGAATACATTTCTGGAAACATAGACTCTCCCAAGAGTGAATCAGGAAGAAATAGAAAATATTTAAACAGATCAAGTATCAGTGATTAAATTCAATCAATAATAATAATGTAAAAATCTCTCAATAAACAAAAGTGGAGGACCAGACATGTTCACAGTTGAATTCTACCAAACATTTAAAGAAGAGTTAACACTATTCTTTAAAGTATTCCAAAATTGAAGAAGAAAAATGCCTTTAGATTCATTCTAACAGTCCAGCGTCACTCTAATGCAAAAACCAGAGAAAGACACCACAAAACAAGAAAATTACAGGCCAATATCAGTGATGAACATAGATGTAGAAATCCTCAACAAAATATTAGTGAACAGATTCAACAATACATTAAAAAGATCATACACCATGATTAAGTTGGATTTATCCTAGTGATTTAAGGATGGTTCGATGTCCACAAATCATTCAGTGTGATACACCAAGCTAACAAACTGAAGAATAAAAATCATGTGATCATCTCAATAGATGCAGAAAAGGCTTGTGGCAAAATTCAACATAAATTTATGATAAAAACTCTTAACAGAGTGGGTATAAGGGAATACACTTCAACATAATAAATGCCATATAAGAAAGACCTATAACCAACATCTTCATCAATGGTGAAAAGCTAAAAGTATTTCCTGTGAAAAGCTAAAAGTATTTCCTCTAAGGTCAGGAATAAGACAAGGATGCCCACTTTCACCTCTTTTATTCAACATAGTTTTGGAAGGTACAGCAATCAGACAAGAAAAAGAAATAAAAGGAATTCAAATTGGAAAGGAAGAAGTAAAACTGTCACTGTTTGCAGATGACATGATACTATAAGTAGAAAATTTTAAAGATACCACCAAAAAAGTCTTAGAACTAATAAATGAATTTAGTAAAGTTACAAGATGCAAGATTAATTTACCAAAATCTGTTGAGTTTCTATACACTAACAAAGAACTATCAGGAAAAGAAATTAAGAAACAATCTCATTTATATTGCATCAATGAGAATAAAATGCCTAGGAATAAATCTAACCAAGGAGGTAAAAGACTGATACTTGGAAAACTATAAGATATTGATAGAAGAAATTGAAAATGATATAAACAAATAGAAAGACATACCATGCTCATGAATGATATAATTAATAATTTTAAAATGACTATAAAACTCAAGAGAATCTACAGATTCAATGTAATCTCTATCAAAATATCAGTGACATTTTTCACAGAAGTAGAACAAATAATTCTAAAATTTGTATGGAAACACAAAATACCCTAATAGCCAAAGCAATACTGAGAAAGAAGAAAAAGCTAGGGGTATTACGCTCTCTGATTCAAAGTATACTACAAATCTACAGTAACAAAAGGAGTATTTTACTGGCACAAAAATAGACAAATAGGTCAAAGGAACAAAATAGGGACTACAGAGATAAACTGATGCACATATGGGCAATTTATGACAAAGGAGGCAAGAATATAAAATGGGAAAAGACAGCCTCTTCAATAAATGATGTTGTGAAAACTGGACAGCTACATGGAAAAGAATCAAACTGTACTACTTTCCCAGGACATATACAATAATAAACTCAAAATGGATTAAAGACAAGTGTAAGAGCTGAAACCACAAATATTTTTGAAATGTCTTTGACATCAGTCTTAGCAATAGTTTTTTTGGATATGTCTTCTCTGGCAAAGAAAACAAAAGCAAAACTAACAAAGGACTGCATCAATCTAAAAAGTTTTTACACAGTGAACAAAGCTATCAACCAAGCAAAAATGCCACCTACTGAATGAGAGAATATATTTGCAAACAGTATATCTGATAAGGTGTTAATATAAAAAGCATACAAATAACTCAAACAACTCAACATCAAAAGAACAAACAGCATGATTAAAAAAATGGAGAGAGTATCAGAACAGACATTTTTCTAAAGAAAATATACAGATGGCCAATAGACACATAGAAAGATGCTAAACGTTATTAATCACGAGGGAAACACAAGTCAAATCCATGATGAAGTACCACCTTACACCTTTCAGAATAGACATCATCTAAAAGATGACAAGTAATAAGTATTGGTGAGGTTGTGGAGAAAAGGGAACACTTGTGTGCTGTTGGTGAGATTATAAATTGGTGCTGCCATAATGGAAGACAGTATGGAGGTTCCTAAAATATTTAAAAATAGAACTGCCATATGATTTATTAACTTTACTTCTGGACATTTACCCAAAATAACAAAAACACTAATTATAAAAGGTGTATGCTCTCTAATGTGGATTGCAGCATTGTTTACAATAGCCAAGGTATGGAAACTATCTAATGTCTATCAATAGACAAATGGAAAAAGATGTAGTATATTTACACAGTGGAATGTTACTCAGTCATATTACTTTGAAGTCCATCCCTATATTTCTCCAGCTTCTCAGGGAACCTAAGGTCTGTGTTCATTCTGGACTCCTTGACTTCTTGTATCTTACAGCTGTTCCTTTATCTTATATTTACTTCACATATGGGACTCAGCCTCTTTCCTGTGATCCCTACAAGTTAAAAAGACTCATATACAATGGTTTATCCCATCATTTCTATATTTGATTATGCTTATATTTTTTCATCATAAATTATTTTTTAAAGATTAAAACATGAAAAATCTGAAAGTGAAATCAAGAAAACACTACCATTTACCACTGCAACAAAAAGAATAAAATATCTAGGAATAAACCTACCTAAGGAGACAAAAGACCTGCATGCAGAAAATTATAAGACACTGATGAAAGAAATTAAAGATGATACTAATAGATGGAGAGATATACCATGTTCTTAGATTGGAAGAATCAACATTGTGAAAATGACTCTACTACCCAAAGCAATCTACAGATTCAATGCAATCCCTATCAAACTACCACTGGCATTTTTCACAGAAATAAAACAAAAGATTTCACAATTTGTATGGAAACACAAAAGACCCCGAATAGCCAAAGCAATCTTGAGAAAGAAAAACGGAGCTGGAGGAATCAGACTCCCTGACTTCAGACTGTACTACAAAGCTACAGTAATCAAGACAGTATGGTATTGGCACAAAAACAGAAATATAGATCAATGGAACAGGATAGAAAGCCCAGAAATAAACCCACACACATATGGTCACCTTATCTTTGATAAAGGAGGCAGGAATGTACAGTGGAGAAAGGAC
>RJWK010047239.1:0-17358 GCA_004363435.1 Platanista minor
AAAAAAAAAAAAAAAAGAGAGAGAGAAACACAGCATGATAATAACAGGGGACAATGTAAAAATCTACAAGAAATAGATCCTCCCAAGGTAACCCTTGCTTTGTAACCCCTTCTCTCCAAGCCAGCCATCCACCCATGGGAATACATTTATATACACACACACACACACACACACACACACATACACACATGCACACACACGGACAGAATACTGGATCTCTCAAATTCAGGGACAATTCAAATTTCAAAACAGAGCGGTGAAGGAGGTTTCACACAGAAAATGAGTATTCAGTGAAAATTTGCAAACCACAAAACAATGACAACTCATATCCTTTTCTCTTAATCTGTTCTCACAATTCCTGCAGCCAGTTCACTTATCCTTCAACAGCAGAGTACAGATTCATTCTTAGAGAGGCTGAAGAACTAAGAGAGAGAAAGCATAGGTAACTTTATATTGGGTATGGGGGCTTCCACACGAAAAGTCAGGATCTTCATATGCTGAGGACCTCCAGTTAATAAGTCCTACACCTGGACAGAGTTCCAATCAACAGTCAAGCCTCATAAGACATGAAAAATAAAATTCAACATTAACTAACATGAAAATCAATCTCACAGGAAACCGAAGCCAAGGAGCAGAAGAAAAGTTCAATGAAATTATAAGTGGTATTCTGAGAGGTATAAGAGAATATACTGTCGTTTCTTGTTGTTGTTTTAATAAGAAAGGACCATGTAATCTCTTTATATCTCATTAGTGAAATGATCTCATAATGTAGCTATAAAGATTGCATTAAATAATATATATATAAATATATATATACTTGGAACAATATATATGTATAACATACTTAGAACAATGCCAGGCACATAAAAAATGATACATAAATGTTAACTATTATTTTTAAGCCAAGGAATAGTGTGAACTACACGTTTATAATTACTCCATAAATTTTTATGACTGAGGACAGTATTCTAATTAAATTAATTTTACAATCTGAAAATGAAATGGAGAAAACGACTCAATTTATAATAGCATCATAGTATAAGCATATTAAAATATTTCGTAATAAATTTAACAATGGCAGTGTAGAATTCGTACACTGAAAAGCACAAAAAATTGCTGAAAGAAATTAAATAATTAAATAGTGGAAAAGACACCCAAGTTCATAGATTGCAAGACACAATATGGCTAAGATGGAAAGACTTCCCAAATTGATCAAAAAATACTACCCAATCCTTGTAAAAATCTCAGCTGCTTGGTTTTTTCTGAAATTTACTTACTGATCCTAAAATTCTAACAGAAATGAAGAGATAAAATAATATTGAAAAATAAAAGAACAAGTTTGGAGGATTAAAACTTCCTAACTTCAAAACTTACTACAAATATACAGCAATCGAGAGTGTGGTACTGGCATAAGAATAAACAAAAAGATAATTGGACTAGAATTGGTAATACATCTATAAACTCTACATTTACAGTTTAATTTTTTTATTTTTTAACATCTTTATTGGAGTAAAAGTGCTTTACAATGTTGCTTTAGTTTCTGTGTATAACAAAGTGAAACAGCTATTTGTATATATATATCCCCATATCCCCTCCCTCTTGCACCTTCCTCCCACTCCCCCATCCCATCCCTCTAGAGAGTCACAAAGCACCGAACTGATCTCCCTGTGCTATGCAGCTGCTTCCCACTAGCTAGCTATTTTACATTTGGTAGTGTATATATGTCAGTGCTACTCTCTCATTTCATCCCAGCTTACCCTTCCCCCCCACCCTGTGTCCTCAAATCCATTCTCTATGTCTGTGTCTTTATTCCTGTCCTGCCACTATGTTCATCAGAACCATTTGACAAGGGTGCTGAGACAATACAATGAGGGAAAGAATACTCTTTTCAACAAATGTTGCCAGAACAACTGGACAGCGACATGTAAAAGAATGAAGTGGAGCCCCTACCTAATTTTATTTATACCTCATATATAAAAATGAAAAAAAATGTAGCTCTTAAATCTAAAGTTAAAAGGTTAACTATAAAACTCTTAGAAGCATAAGAGAAAATCATTGTGGCATTCATTCAGGCAATAGTTTTTATGACACTAAAAGTGTAGACAACAAAATTAGATAAATTGGAATCCATACATATTTTAAAGTTTTGTGCTTCTAAAGACACCATAAAGAAAATAAAATGACAACTTATAAAAATTAAGAAAAGTTTTGAAAGTCATATATCATCAGAAAACTACTTCTAGAATATACAAAGAACACTTATGACTCAACAATAAGGTGGCAACCTAATTTAAAAATAGACAAAGGATTTGAATAGATATTTCACCATAGAAGATATTCAAATGACCAGTAAGCACATGAGATACTCAAAGGTTATTAGCCATTAGGGGAATACAAATCAAAACCATAATGAGATACCTTATCATACCCACTAGGATGGCCAGACAATAACAAGTGGTGTAGAGAATGTGTAGTAATTAGAACACTCATACACTGTTGTGGGTAAGACTGTAAAATGTTGCAGCAACTCTGGAAAACTGTTTGACTGTTCTTAAAACTGTTAAACATAGATTTACCATACAATCCAGAAATTACATTCTTAGGTACATGTCCAAGAGAATGAAAACATATGTCTAAAAAAGTGTATGCTAATGATCATGGCAGAATTATTCTCAGGAGCCAAAAAGTGGAAACAACTCAAATGAACATCAATGTGATGAATGGGTAAATCAAATATGATATATCCATTCAATGGAATATTATTTGGCAATGAGAAAAAATAAAGGATATGTGCTACAATATGGATAAACCTTGAAAACATTATGCTAAGTGAAAGGAGCTATGCAGAAAAGGCCACAGCTGTATGATTCCATTATATGAAATATCCATAATTGGAAAATCCAATGAGAAAGAGAATAGAATAATGCTTTCCCAGGACTTGGGGCAGAGGATAACTGGGAGTGAATGCTAAGGAGTATAGTTTCCTTGTGGGTTAACTATGTTTTAAAAAAATGTTTTAAAATTAGTTAGTGATGATGGTTGCACAAATCTGTGAATATAGAAAAAACACTGAACTCTACACTTTAAGAGGTGAATGTTATGGTATGTAAATTACATCACAATAAACTTGATATAAAATAGTTTAAAAATTAAATTAATCTTATTAGAATGAAGAACAATGATGCCAAGGCTTATCATGCAACAGAAGAGATACAGAGAGAGAGAGAAAGAGAGAGAGAGAGAGAGAGAGAGAGGAATTTTAAGAAGAAAGACTCCTGAGCACAAGTAAGGAGTTATGGTTGATTGGTGAATTGAATTAAAAGTATTTTAATGTTCTTAGAAGACTCAAACCTTACATTACATAGGGCAATTCATCTGATATGTATTCATCATAAACTATGAAATAGAGTTGGTGATGGAAGAGTGGATATAGATGCTAGAAATTAAGGGATGGATGAAACTTTTTTAGATGCGAAAAAGCTCTTTGATATAATCATGTTCTCACATCTTGTAAATGGTATGGCCAATTCATATTCTGGTTCCAAGTTGACATGTGAATGCATTAGAGCAGCAGTCCCCAACCTTTTTGGCACCAGGGACTGGTTTCATGGAAGACAATTTTTCCAAGGACGAAGGGTAGGGGGGATGATTCAGGAGGTAATGCAAGAGATGGGGAATAGTGGATGAAGCTTCTCTCACTCCCCGGCTGCTCACCTCCTGCAGTGTGACCCAGTTCCTAACAGGCCTAGGACCAGTACCGGTCTGAGGCCTGGGGGTTGGGGACTTCTGTGTTAGAGTGTGATTATTTTCATCCACATACTGTATTTGTTTTTAAATTCCATTTCTGTATGTGTCACATAAATTAGTCAGCAATAGCATAGAAACTAATCACTTGTTCCAAATAATATGTTGAGCAACTCAAATGCCTTTCTAAAATTTAAAAGTAACATACAATATTACACTGTTCTTTTTTTTATTTATTATCTTATTAATTTGGGTAGTAGTATGATGTTGGCATAAAGTGACTTATTAGCTATAGTCCCATGCTGCTTGTTTTGCATGATTCTATTATCTTCTTTCTGAATTATGACTTTATTCATTATTTTTCTATTATTTCAATAAATAATTAGATTTACTTCACTGCAAATCTGCAGGGTCTTTTATTGCAAGTGACTTCTTCAAAGGATTATATATAGATTCATTATCCTACAGTTACACTATTAACCTACACTTTTCCTAAATAAACCAGCTTTCAAAAAATGTCATATGATGCTTACAATATCTATTATTTATTATCTTCAGGTAAAAAAGTGATTTTTGCTTATTTGGCTATTTCTAATGCTAGTTCTTTAAATATGCTCTCTTCAGATTAGCTCTAGAAGTCTAATATGAGAAATTAAGGACTTTGGGTAGTTAACCAGGTAAATGAGTCAAGATATACTTTTTAAACTATTAGTGTTAATACTACATAAGTCACATTTCTTCTCCTCCTCTTCCTCTTTCTCTTCTTCCTCCTCACCTTTTTTTTCCTACTTCAACTATATAGTCAAACAGATTAAGTGGCCAGAATTCATGTGTGAAACCACTTCTAAGCATTCTCTTTATTCTACAGTCTCTTAATTTGAACTTTAGAGTTTTCTCTAAGAGATACATTAGAAATATGAAGGATCATAAGAGACTACTGTAAGCAACTATATGCCAATAAAATGGACAAGCTGGAAGAAACAGACAAATTCTTAGAAAAGTACAACTTTCCAAGAGTAACCTGGAAGAAATAGGAAATATGAACAGACCAATCACAAGCACAGAAATTGACACTGTGATTAAAAATCTCCCAACAAACAAAAGTCCAGGACCAGATGGCTTCACAGGTGAATTCTAGCAAACATTTAGAGAAGAGTTAACACCTATCCTTCTCAAACACTTGCAAAAAATTGCAGAGAGAGGAACACTCCCAAACCCATTCTGCGAGGCCACCATCACGTTGATACCAAAACCAGACAAAGATATCCCAAAAAATGAAAATTACAGGCCAATATCACTGATGAACATAAATGCAAAAATCCTCAACAGAATACTAGCAAACAGAATCTAACAACATATTAAAAGGATCATACACCATGATCAAGTGAGATTTATCCCAGGCACACAAGGATTCTTCAATAAAAACAAATCAATCAATGTGATATACCATATTAACAAATTGAAGAATAAAAACCATATGATCACCTCAATATAAGCAGAAAAAGCTTTTGACAAAGTTCAATGACCATTTATGATAAAAACTCTCCAGAAAATGTGCATAGAGGGAACTTACCTCAACATAATAAAGGCCATATATGACAAACACACAGCCAAAATTGTTCTCAATGGTGAAACACTGAAACCATTTCCACTAGGATCAGGAACAAGACAAGGTTGCCCACTCTCACCACTATTGTTCAACAGAGTTTTGGAAGTTTTAGCCACAGCAATCAAATAAGAAAAAGAAATAAAAGGAATCCAAATTGGAAAAGAAGTAAAATTGGCACTGTTTGCAGATGACATGATACTACACATAAGAAAATCCTAAAGATGCCACCAGAAAGTTACTAGAACTAATCAATGAATTTGGTAAGGTTGCAGGATACAAAATTCATGCCCAGAAATATCTTGCATTCCTGTGTACTAACAACAAAAGATCAGAAAGAGAAATTAAGGAAACAATCCCATTTACCATTGCAACGAAAAGAATAATATACCTAGGAATAAACCTACCTAAGGAGGCAAAAGACCTGAACACAGAAAACTATAAGATACTGATGAAAGAAATCAGGGATGACACAAACAGATGGAGAAATATACCATGTTCTTGGATAGGAAGAATCAGTATTGTGAAAATGACTATACTATCCAAAGCAATCTGCAGATTCAATGCAAAACCTATAAATTACCAATGGCATTTTTCACAGAATTAGAACAAAATTTTTTACAATTTGTATGGAAAGACATAAGACCCTGAATAGCCAAAGCAATCTTGAGAAAGAGAAATGGAGCTGGAGGAATCAGGCTCCCTGTCTTCAGACTATACTACAAAGCTACAGTAAACAAGACAGTATGGTACTGACACAAAAACAGAAAATATAGATTAATGGAACAGAATAGCAAACCCACACACCTATGGTCACCTAATCTATGACAAAGGAGTCAAGAATATACAATGGAGAAAAGACAGCCTCTTCAATAAGTGGTGCTGGGAAAACTGGACAGCTACATGTCAAAGAATGAAATTAGAACATGTCCTAACATCATACACAAAAATAAACTCAAAATGGATTAAAGGCCTAAATGTAAGACCAGACACTATCAAACTCTTAGAGGAAAACATAGGCAGAACACTCTATGACATAAATTACAGCAAGATCCTTTTTGACCCACCTCCTAGAGAAATGGAAATAAAAACAAAAATAAACAAATGGGACTAATGAAATTTAAAAGCTTTTACACGTCAAAGGAAACCATAAACAAGACAAAAATACAGCTCTCAGAATGGGAGAAAATATTTTCAAATGAAGCAAATGATAAGGGATTAATCTCCAAAATATACAAACAGCTCATGCAGCTCAATATCAAAAAAAAAACAAAAACCAAAAAACAGAAAACAAAACCACCCAATTGAAAAATGGGCAGAAGACTTAAATAGACATTTCTCCAAAGAAGACATACAGATGGCCAACAAACATATAAAAGATGCTCAACATCACAAATTATTAGAGAAATGTAAATCTAAACTACAACGAAGTATTATCTCACACTGGTGAGAATGGTCATCATCAAAAAATCTACAAACAATAAATGCCAGAGAGGGCATTTATTGCACTGTTGGTGGGAATGTAAACTGATACAACCACTTTGGAGAACATTATGGAGATTCCTTAAAAAACTAAAAGCAGAACTACCGTAAGACCCAGCAATCCCACTACTGGGCATATACTCAGAAAAAAACATAATTCAAAAAGAAGCATGTACCACAGTATTCATTGCATTACTATTTACAACAGCCAGAACTACCATAAGACCCAGCAATCACACTACTGGGCATATACCCAGAAAAAAACATAATTCAAAAAGAAGCATGTACCACAATATTAGTTGCATCACTATTTACAATAGCCAGGTTATGGAATAAACCTAAATGTCCATCAACAGAGGAATGGATAAAGAAGATATGGTACATATATAAGATAGAATATTAGTCAGCCATAAAAAGGAAGGAAACTGGGTCATTTGCAGAGACATGGATGGACCTAGAGACTGTCATACAGAGTGAAGTAAGTCAGAAAGATAAAAACAAATATCGTATGCTAGCACATATATATGGAATTAAAAAAAATGGTTCTGAAGAACCTAGGGCAGAACAAGAATAAAGATATAGACATAGAGAAAGGACTTGAGGACATGAGGAGGGGGAAGGGTAAGCTGGGATGAAGTGAGAGAGTGGCATGGGCATATACACACTACCAAATAAAAAATAGATAGCTAGTGGGAAGCAGCAGCCGCATAGCACAGGGCGATCAGCTCGGTGCTTTGTGTCCACCTAGAGGGGTCGGTTAGGGAGGGTCAGAGGGAGACACAAGAGGGAGGAGATATGGGGATATAGGTATATGTATAGCTACTTCAGTTTGTTATACAACAGAAACTAACACATCGTTGTAAAGCAATTATACTCCAATAAAGATGTTAAAAAACCAAAAAAAAAAAAAGTCTACAGGGAAAAAAAAAGGCAGAGATCTTGTCCATAGGAACACATATACACAGAGTCTCTGCATTTTTTCCATGCAAGATTCATATTTCCTTTGTATTCAATAAGGCTGTAACCCTGTGCTCACTGACCCTTGTTGTTTTTTTGTTTGGTTGGCTCTTAGGAGAACTATATTTTCGAATCAGCAATCTTAATATAGAGCCTGCACTCCTGATTGTATAAGACATAACTTTGAATGATGACATAAGGAACAATGCCAGCAGTTGTGTCTTTAACCATAAAACCTATAAACCACATATAAATAAATGTATATACATTCTTATTTAACTGAAGATTGAATGGGTTTTCCATATCCTTGCTAAGAATAGCATCATCACTTCATCAAGACACATCTGCAACTAGATTCTATCACCATGTATGAACACAGTGGAAGTGAAGGCAGCTCTAGAAAATCACAAATGTGATTAGACGTCCTTGGACCCTCAATATATCATTGTGTTTTTTTCTTTAGCCAAAAGTAAATCACATCTGCCTCTACACCAAACCATTTCTGGCCCCCAGACACGACCAGGATGCTGGCAAACATCTGCCTTCTCATCTCAGTTACTGAAATTTCATTTGTTCAGAGAAAATGACTGCAACACATGAGCTTTCCCTCTCTACTTCTCTCTTCCCCCAAAATGCTCATTTATGGAGGAACAGGTTTCAGTCTCTAAACGATTACTCTACGCTTGGCAGGTGGAGATTGCGGCACCAGTTACATTAATGGTTTCTGAGGTGACGCTGAGGCTTTGGAGGCCACTTGACAGAACAGCTAGCAGGAAACTAATGAGTATCCCAGCATGGCTCTGGGCCATTAAAAACGGGGTGTTGTGAGGAGCGGAGGAGAGAAATAAATTAGAGACCTCAGCCTCTGGTAAGAATATCAGTGAAGGCCCTTAATGGAGTCTAGAAAAGAAAATTCATCACCCATAATGATTGGGGTGTGTGCGAATATTTGATTTAATACAGCTTATAAATATTTTTCTACAGAATGATGCATGGCGTCAGAGAGAGTTGAGAAGCACAATCTGAACTTGATTTAATCATGAGATGAGCAGAGTGGTGGAAGTGACAACAATTATAGGAATATGTACTTGGGGAAGGCATTCTTTTCCTATTGCACTTGTGGTAATCTTGGCTAAAAAAAGTATAGAATTCTGCTCTGAAGAATCTACCTTGGAAATCATGATCTTAAGTATTGGAGATAGTCAACTAACAATTGGCAGATTAAAATATACTTACAGATGCACTAACCTAATATCGAGTTTTTAGTAAGAATGAACAATGGAAACATAAATTTCATAGTCACTGGGCTCTGACACCGCATGTTAATCGTCCAAGTAAAATAAGAAAATAAAACTTTAAATGTTGGATAATTAAGCTGATAGATAAAAAGGTGTTTTCAGAAGAAATCATTCTTTTTTTTTCTTTTGTAAGGTTTAACAGGAGAAAGAGACCTTAGAAAAAATATTCATATGATTCATAGAAAATAGAAAGTCACCTGATGTAGGGAGAAACAAACAAGAAAAACAAAATATAGTACTGGTTATTAGATGTCATGAATTGAAGAACTAATTCTTTAGTTAAGTATCTCCCTGACCTTTTATCAAATCAGTTAATTTTCTTTTCCCTCAGTAGTCTTATACTTAACCTGAGTCTATATTTCCCAGTCCCTCAACTGAAAAATTAATCAAGATTAATGCTTAAAAATTTACAAGTTTAAATTTATTATAGTCTTAATACAGAATAACAGATGGGAAATTATACAGGGGAGTGACTCCCATAATAACTCACCAAGCAAGGATTCTGGTCCCTTTCCAATTGTGCAGACCATTTTGGCAAAAGCCAGAAGCTGTTTAGGGAGAGAAATAAATATGACCCTCCATTCCATTGACACTTCATAAGCATCAGGTCTTGGGAAGCCACTTAACTTCTTTCTGCTTTATTTCTATTATCTGTTTTTTAAAGGTGATAATGAGTAGCATTAGTCTGAAATATTATAAAGTGTAGGAGAATTAGTAAACTAAAAATTATTTTGGAATGGAATCCTTTCACAAAAGAAAGGTACCAGTGCTTCCCTGGTGGCGCAATGGTTGAGAGTCCACCTGCCGATGCAGGGGACGCGAGTTTGTGCCCCGGTCTGGGGGGATCCCGCATGCCGTGGAGCGGCTGGGTCAGTGAGCCATGGCCGCTGAGCCTGTGCGTCCGGAGCCTGTGCTCCACAACGGGAGAGGCCACAGCAGTGAGAGGCCCGTGTACCAGAAAAAAAAAAGGAAAAGAAAGGCACCAAAATAAGTTTTGCAAAGTCAAAGGAATCTAATAGTTTAACAACAAAAAATGAGAGAGGTCAGATTGGAGCTGTGTCTTTCAAGGAGCAGAGTGGGAAATTGTCACTCCTTGGGGGCACTTGAGTAATCAGATGCAGACACACCATCACTAACACCCACAGTATCTCTTCTATTATCCACTGCTGAATGGTGCCAAACTACATCAAAATGTAGTGTCCATTTGTACCATTTATGTACAAAACAGCAATAGTCACAGATGCGGAAAGCAAACTTCTATTTCTATTTTATTTCAATTTTCAGGCCTTTAAGCACTAGTGGGAACAAATTCTATAAGTTTATCTGGCCATCTGTATTCTTTATTTTATATATTGATATTTTATATTCATGACTGTTAGAACTTTTTAAATAAGGAGAATAGCTAGATGTTCTCATTTTATTTGAGGACCAATAGCATTCTGAATAACTTAGTTTGGGGAACCATCTTGTGCCCTCAAATACATGATATTTGTGTGTGCAGAAGCAGGTAGTGTGTTCCATTTGTAGTTTAAGAAAATCTTATAACAGCCTAATATACTGTAAACACTTTTCCCCATCATTCCTTTAGTATTTATATCTTTGTTTTGGAAGATTGTATAGGGTCCACAGTAATGGCACAATTAACTATACATTCATCTGCAAACTCACGTTTTGATTTTTCAACTTATGTTTGACTGCTGATAACATGACCTTTCAGTCTTGTCACAGGTGAATGCAGACTTTTGTAAGATTAGGTTTGGGAAATGGACTCTGAGAGGAGTAAAAGAGAAAACTCTGAGAGGAGACGCAAAAGCAAAAGCTGTTAATGCTTGGAATGCATAATGGGAGCTTATCCCTTTCCTGTGGGTTCACCACCTCCTTCTGTAGTGATAAATTATGTGCCAGGTCAACTGCATTTGTTGCGATCCATGTAAGACAAGGCAAGCATTCAGCTCTTGACTAGAAAAGTTTTGTGACTAACTCTTCTGCAGTTTATAAGAACCAGAATGCTTATAAAGAATCCTGAAATAAAAGACATGTTATGAAGCAATGATGCTCAGTATTTATAATTTCCATTTTATTCTATACAACACTTTTAGCATATTGAAATTTCTAAAGAGGTTGCTACTAGCCCATGACCTAGAAAAATCATGTAATGCTGAGAAAGAAGGAAGTGTACAGTTTATCTTGTTTAGCTCTCTCATTTTAAAATATAAGAAAAACATGATTGAGACTGACATATACACACTACTATATATAAAATAAGTAACTAAAAAGGACCTATCGTATAGCACAGGGGACTCTAGTCAATAATAAACTTTTGGGAAAATAATCTAAAAAAGAATGGACTTATGTATATGTATGAGTGATTCACTTTACTGAACACCTGAAACTAACACAACATTGTAAATCAACTATACTCCAATAAAAATTAAAAAAAAAATAAAGGAAAAGAAAAGAAAATGAAAGATGGGATGATGGTCCAGGGTGACACAGCAAGGTAGATGCAGACCCGACATTGACACAAATATTTCTGATTTTCAAAACAGTGCCATTTCTACCCCACCACATTACTTTGTTTCTGGTATACATACATTAAAATAACAACCATTACTGAGCAGCTATTATGTGGTAATACAATGAATAAGGCACCATCTTCTTTTAATTTAATTTCTTCAAAAAAGAGTAAACTCTACAATCAGAAATTATCAGGTACTGGAAAATGTCACAATTTTCTGGTATTTAACTAGATCACTAAATAATCACTGAGTGGAACAAGTTGCACTTTCTGCTGAAGTGCTTTGGAGGTCCATAATGCAGGTCCAAGCAAATGTCTGTAGGTTACTTTTGTACAGAATGTTAATGTAATACATGTTGGAAGACATTAATTTCTAGAAGTGTCAATTCATCCTCCATTTCACAGAAACTATAAGGCATCTTCCATAATCCAAGCACTCCATAAGTAAGCAACTAATTTTCCAAAAGGGGATTTAGTCACATTTCTGTTTTTATCATCTGGATGAAAGCCAAGTTAGCAGTGCCTACCAGGAAGGATCATTTTGCACCTTTATTTCCAAGTCTCTGCGTGGAAAGGCCATTACTTATTTCCTTTTAACAAAAGTGACCAAACTGGATACAGGGAATTCCCTAAGCTCCAGGGAACTTTACAGGAATGAACTGTCCACTTACAACTCAGGCCGGCTTAGGAAGATGACCTCACCTTCCATCATCGTGAGCTTCTAGTCACCTATGCAATGAAGTGTGACAACAGCAGCCACATAGCACAGGGAGATCAGTTCGGTGCTTTGTGACCACCTAGAGGGGTGGGATAGGGAGGGTGGGAGGGAGAGGCAAGAGGGAGGAGGTATGGGGATATATGTATATGTATAGCTGATTCACTTTGTTATAAAGCAGAAACTAACACACTATTGTAAAGCAATTATCCTCCAATAAAGATGTTAAAAAAAAAAAGCATGTGAAAACATATTTTATTATGGGACCATTCATTTGTCCTGCTGTCTATGTGATGTTCTCCATATGTTATGTGCCCTTCTGCTCTAAGGTCTTTCCTGATGAGGGTTTCTTTTAAAAGGTGGAGGTTTGATGGGCACCCTTTTCCCTGCTCTGTCCTTGATGTCCAGCATCTTTCCAACATTTTATTTGTGCATGAAAGAGTGGAATTTTATGGAATTACCTCCTGAAGTTGTGAATTTTCTTATACTCTCCAGAGGTATCTGCCAAGCTTTTGGCTTTTAAGGACCTAGTCAATGAATTTAAGAACATTATTACCAAAAATTCATTTTAGCATATGGAAATAAAAAAGGAAAAGGCTCCATTACTTTTACAAAATGGTCTAAGAGAATATGCATGGGCTAAAAGGAACATGACTATATAGATTGCTATTTATTACCCCTATTAGACAAATAAAATTTGCACAGTAATGTAGTAAACTGAAGGAAAAAATAAGTAAATAACCTTCAAACCTAAGTTTTTAGAAACATATACCATATGTGTTAGTATATAATGATATCATTTCAGTATATTTTGTATCCAAAGGACTTTTCAACCCAGTGTTTGTGAATAATCTTACATCCAATTTATTCAGCTGAATATTAATAAATAGCATATTATGTTCTAGGGTTTACCTAGATAGAGAGTGGGGTGAGCAGAAGGTGAATACCTATGGTTGGTTTCTACTTTTAATATCTCCCTACGTGGCATACTGAACCTTAATAAATATATGATGAATAAATACACATTATAGATTGGGGAAACAGATATATTGTTCTCTAATTATTCGTGTAAGTGCTATAATACAGGTATTCATAAAGAGGTGTGGAGTTTTCAGAGGATGGAGAATGAGCCCATACCCCATACAAGAAGGAAAATGTTGTGCTAATACTTGAAAGAGGAGTAAGAATTTTAAAAGGAAGGAAGAGTGGTGCATGGAGGTGATAACTCCAGTTCTTTGTGGGTTAGAGAGATGACTGAAGTCTTTTACCAAGGCCAGTTTCCTGGTTCTGACAATTCTACTATAGTTATGTAAGATGGTAACATTGGGGGAGGCTGGATGAGGGACATATGGAATATGGAACATTTGTGGGACTTTTTCTATACTTTTAAATGTAGCTCTAAATATATGTTTAATAGAAGATTAAAAAAAGACTTTGTATTATTAATTGTGGTAGGCAGAATCCTAAAATGGCCCCCAGGATTTCCCGCTCCCCCAGGTACAGGGCCTGTATAATCCATGGGACTCTGAATATGATGGCTTTTATTCCCACAATAGCTTATGTTATTTGGCACAGTTGATCTTAAAATAAGGAGATTATCTAGGTGGGCCTGTCTTGATCACACGTGCCTATTAAAAGCAGTGAGCTTTTTCTGGATAGTTACATGGAAAAAGGCCAGAGATTAAAACTATGAGAGAGGGATTTTATGCATTTTTGTTGGCTTGAAGATGGAGGGGACCATGTGTCAAGTAATACATACAACTTCTAGAAGCTGAAAGCAACCTCTCGGCTGATAGCCAGCAAGGGAACGGGGATCTCAGTATTACAACCACGAGAGAAGAATTCTGCCAACAGCAAGAATGAAGTTGGAAGCGGATATGTCTCCAAAGACTCTAGACAAGAATTCAGCTAGGGTAACACCTTAATTTTCACTTTGCACTATGCTGGGCAGAGAATAGAGAAGTTCTGAGCTAAAATTCTCACTTAAGTTTACAGTTATGAGTTATACAACAATAGAAAACATATCTTGCCTAAATAGAACACCAAAATTCTCTTGGAGAAAACGTTATCTCCCAAAGTTATCACATCTCTCTCAACCCATAACAACTCCCCCTGATAGTTCTTACACAACAAGTAGCCAATGGCAAACATTCAATCTATGATTATTCAGTCTGCTACAAACACTGCCTTTCTCTTACTTAGTACTTCAGGTAAAGCTTGTTCAGTAACTACATCATATTTCCACTGGTGATATGATACTTCTGGTTTCAAGAAAGGAGGGGTAAAAAAATATCTTCTAAGACCCCAAAACATTTGTTTCTTGAAAGTAATCTCCGAAAAAATGAAAGCTCAAGAGACAGGCACCAAAGTGTTATCATTGATGAAACTAGAAAAGATCAACTTTCTACACCATAGTATAAGAATATGGATAGTACGTGGAGGAGTGTTGAATCCACTGGTAGAGCTACTTAAGGTCTGTGTGCCCATAGAGAAAGATAGTGATAAACTGCAACTCTAAGAAATAGAAGCACCAGACACCAAGAAACGTAGGTTGATACAGAAGACCAAAAAAGGATAATGTAAGGTTAATACAAACAACAATTAGACCCTTCTATAACCATCTATAACCATTCTAGAACCATTTGCAAATACTTTCTCCCATTCTGAGGGTTGTCTTTTGGTCTTGTTTATGGTTTCGTTTGCTGTGCAAAAGCTTTGAAGTTTCATTAGGTCCCATTTGTTTATTTTTGCTTTTATTTCCATTTCTCTAGGAGATGGGTAAAAAAGAATCTTGCTGCGATTTATGCCATAGAGTGTTCTGCCTATGTTTTCCTCTAAGAGTTTGATAGTTTCCGGCCTTACATTTAGGTATTTAATCCATTTTGAGCTTATTTTTGTGTATGGTGTTAGGGAGTGTTCTAGTCTCATACTTTTACATGTACCTGTCCAGTTTTCTCAGCACCACTTATTGAAGAGGCTGTCCTTTCTCCACTGTACATTCCTGCCTCCTTTATCAAAGATAAGGTGATCATATGTGTATGGGTTTATCTCTGGGCTTTCTATCCTGTTCCATTGATCTATATTTCTGTTTTTGTGCCAATAGCATACTATCTTGATTACTATAGCTTTGTAGTAGAGTCTGAAGTCAGGGAGCCTGATTCCTCCAGCTCCGTTTTTTGTTCTCAAGATTGCTTTGGCTATTTCACAAATTGTGAAATTTTTTGTTCTACTTCTGTGAAAAATGCCAGTGGTAGTTTGATAGGGATTGCACTGAATCTGTAGATTGCTTTGGGTACTAGAGTCATTTTCACAGTGTTGATTCTTCCAATCCAAGAACATGGTATATCTCTGCATCTATTAGTATCATCTTTAATTTATTTCATCAGTGTCTTATAATTCTCTGCATACAGGTCTTTTGTCTCCTTAGGTAGTTTCATTCCTAGATATTTTATTCTTTTTGTTGCAATGGTAAATGGGAGTGTCTTCTTGATTTCACTTAAACATTTTTCATCATTAGTGTATAGGAATGCCAGAGATTTCTGTGCATTAATTTTGTACCCTGCTACTTTACCAAATTCATTGATTAGCTCTAGTAGTTTTCTGGTAGCATCTTTAGGATTCTCTATGTATAATATCATGTCATCTGCAAACAGTGACAGCTTTACTTCTTCTTTGCCGATTTGGATTCCTTTTATTTCCTTTTCTTCTCTGACTGCTGTGGCTAAAACTTCCAAGACTATGTTGAATAAGAGTGGTGAGAGTGGGAAACCTTGTCTTGTTCCTGATCTTAGTGGAAATGCTTTCAGTTTTTCACCATTAAGGACGATGTTGGCTGTGGGTTTGTCATATATGGCCTTTATTATGTTGAGGAAAGTTCCCTCTATGCCTACTTTCTACAGGGTTTTTATAATAAATGGGTGTTGAATTTTGTTGAAAGCTTTCTCTGCATCTATTGAGATGATCATATGGTTTTTCTCCTTCAATTTGTTAATATGGTGTCCCATGTTGATTGATTTGCATAAATTGAAGAATCCTTGCATTCCTGAAATAAATCCCACTTGATCATGGTGTATGATCCTTTAAATGTGCTGTTGGATTCTGTTTGCTAGTATTTTGTTGAGGATTTTTGCATCTATGTTCATCAGTGATATTGGCCTGTAGTTTTCTTTCTCTGGAAGTCCTTGTCTGCTTTTGGTAGCAGGGTGATGGTGGCCTCATAGAATGAATTTGGGAGTGTTCGTCCCTCTGCTATATTTTGGAAGAGTTTGAGAAGGATAGGTGTTAACACTTCTCTAAATGTTTGATAGAATTCGCCTGTGAAGCCATCTGGTCCTGGGTTTTTGTTTGCTGCAAGATTTTTAATCACAGTTTCAATTTCAGTGCTTGTGATTGGTCTGTTCATATTTTCTATTTCTTCCTGATTCAGTCTTGGCAGGTTGTGCCTTTCTAACAATGTGTGCATTTCTTCCAGGTTGTCCATTTTATTGGCATAGAGTTGCTTGTAGTAATCTCTCATGATCTTTTGTATTTCTGCAGTGTCAGTTGTTACCTCTCCTTTTTCACTTCTAATTCTATTGATTTGAGTCTTCTCCCTTTTTTTCTTGATGAGTCTGGCTAATGGTTTATTAATTTTGTTTATCTTCTCAAAGAACCAGCTTTTAGTTTTATTGATCTTTGCTATCGTTTCCTTCATTTCTTTTTCATTTATTTCTGATCTGATCTTCATGATTTCTTTCCTTCTGCTAACTTTGGGGTTTTTTGTTGTTGTTGTGGTCCTTCTTTCTCTAATTGTTTTAGATGCAATATTAGGTTGTTTATTCGAGATGTTCCTGTTTCTTTAGGTAGGATTGTATTGCTATAAACTTCCCTCTTAGAACTGCTTTTGCTGCATCCCATAGGTTTGGGGTCGTCGTGTCTGCATTGTCATTTGTTTCTAGGTATTTTTTGATTTCCTCTTTGATTTCTTCAGTGATCACTTCGTTATTAAGTAGTGTATTGTTTAGCCTCCATGTGTTTGTATTTTTTACAGATCTTTTCC
>RJWK010047240.1:0-17358 GCA_004363435.1 Platanista minor
GTCTTTAGATTTAAAATATGTTTCTTATAAATGGCATATAGCTAGATTTTGCTTTTGTATCCACTCTGATAATCTCTTTTAACTGAGATATTTAGAACTTAACTTTTAATGTCATTATTAATATGGTTAGGTTTTTCTAATCATCTTGGTACTGTTTTTTTGTTTTCTTTTTCCTTTTTCTGCCTGTTTGTGTATATACATTATATATAGAATTTTAAACTCTATGATACATTGTTAGTATTTTGGTTTAACCAGAGGTTTAAATAATAAGAAAAAAACCTTACATGTCTATCCACACAGTTACCCTTCCCAACGCACTTCTTTTGTGAAGTCACAGACTTCCATTTCATTTTCCTTCTGCCTGAAGGACTTCCTTTTACCATTTCTTATAGTGTGCATCTGCTGCTAATGAATTCTTTCAGCTTTCTTATGTTTGAAAACATCTTTGTTTTGCCTTTTTATTTTTAAAGGCACCGCTTAAACGTTTTGTTTTTAGTTTATTTAATTAATTTATTTTTAGCTATGTTGGGTCTTTGTTGCTGTGCGCGGGCTTGCGCGGGCTTTCTCTAGTTGTGGCGAGCGGGGGCTACTCTTTGTTGCCGTGCGCAGGCTTCTCATTGTGGTGACTTCTTGTTGCGGAGCACGAGCTCTAGGCATGCAGGCTTCAGTAGTTGTGGCTCACGGGCTCAGTAGTTGTGGCTCGCAGGCTCCGTAGTTGTGGCTTGTGGGCTCTAGAGCGCAGGCTCAGTAGTTGTGGCGCATGGGCTTAGTTGCTCTGCGGCAGGTGGGATCTTCCTGGACCAGGGCTCGAACCCGTGTCCCCTGCATTGGCAGGCAGATTCTTAACCACTGTGCCACCAGGGAAGCCCTTGCCTTTATTTTTGAGAGATATTTTCTCTGCTTACAGAATTCTAAGTTGACTCTTTCTTGTACTTTGAAGATGTTAGTCCACTGTTTCCCTACTTGTATTACTTTCATTGAGAGGTCCATTGTCATCCTTATTTTTTCTTTGCTCTCTCTACATAAATGTGTCTCTTTTATTCTGACACAAAGATTTTCTATTACTGGTTTTGAGCTATTTGAGTATCTTCGTGTATTTCTTTTCCTGATTCTGATGCTTATATGGTATTGAGCTTCTTAGATCTGTGGGTTTATAGTTTTCAAAGAAATTTGGAAAATTATTGGCCATGATTTCTGCAAATATTTTTTTTTCCCTCCCTCTCTCCTGTCTTTCACAGATTCCAATCATACATATATTAGGCCACTTGGAATTGTCCCATTGCTCACTGATACTCTTTTCACTTTTTAAAATCTTTTTTCTCTCTGTTTCCTTTGGATAGCTCCTTTTGCTATATATTTATATTCATTAATCTTTTCTTCTGCAGTGTTTAAGTTGCTGTTAATAATATCCAGTGTATTTTTCATCTCACTCATTGTTGTTTTTAGCTTTAGAAATTCAATTTGGGTCTTTTTAAAAATATCTTTCATGTCTCTTTAACTTTTTGACCATCTGGAACATAGTTATAGTAACTGCTTTCAAGTTCTTTTCTGTTAATCCTGACATTTATGTCAGCTCTGGTTTGGTTTTGATTTGTTAATTTTCCTCCTCAGTGTAGGTTATATTTTCCTACTTCTTTGCATGCTTGGCAATCTTTGATCAGATGCCAGACATTGTGAATTTTACCTTTTTGGGGCCAGATATTTTTGTATTCCTGTAAATATTGAGCTGTGTTCTGGGATGCAGTTCAACTATCTGATCCTTTTAAGTCTTGCTTTTAAGATTTTTAGGAGCACCATTTGGTCTAGGGCTAATTACATCCCACTACTGAGTCAGGACCCTTCTGAGTATGCTGCTGAATGCCCCATGAATTGTGAGATTTTCTAGTTTGGCTGGTTACCACTGGCACAGTTTCCAGACCTTTGTGATTGCCGAGTACACATCACTCCAGTTCTTTCAAATGGTTCTCTCCATGGCCTCTGGTCATTTCCTCACACTCAGTACTCTGGTGAATACTCAAGGGTGACTCTCTGACTATTTCCAGAATTTTCTTTTTGTGTAGCTTTCTTCTCTCTGGTACCCTGTCCAGCAAACTCTAGCCATGTTGTTCTCCACAGATTCTCAGTTCCATCTCTTCAACTGATAGTGTCTGCCAGGCTCCTCCTGGATTCTTTTCTCCTTGCTTGGTGGCCTGGAAACTCTCTCAAGGCAGCAAGCTGGGGCAGTTAGTTATAGGGCTTATCTTATTTGTTTCCCATGCCTTAAGTATCACTGTCCTTCACTGCCTGATCCAGTGTCTGGAAAAAACTGTATTTCATATAGTTGGTCTGATTTTATTTCCTTTTGGTTATTTGAGGCAGGAGGTAAAATCTGATTTCTGTTATTCTATTCATCTTTCATGAAAATGAAAGTCCCTTCTCATATCTTTTGAGCTGAAAGCTGCACACTGTATATTGCATATGCCCTTGCAGATGCTGTGTGTCTCTAGGCTATCAGATGTAATTTAGGCTCAGCCGGTTATGTGCACTCAGTCAAGTCTTAGAATATGGAAATGAGCTGGAAGCTTTACTTTCTTTTGCATATGATTTTTTTTTTCTGGCAAGCACAGTTTTTAAAGAGATAATTTGGGTTTTGTGAACTATCTTACCAGAATTTCCATGGTTTTGTCCATAACTTAACGAGTATCAAGTGGCTATGTTCAGGGCATCCACTTTTCACTTGTGCTGATCTAGGAGCTATATCATGTCCTTGGAGCCAAGAGCTTCAGTGGTGATCTGATTCCAGGAGTATAGCCAAAACAGTGTGCTCTTGGCGACAACAGTTCTGGTGGTGGGTTCTTATGGCAGAGGTAGCAACTTGTCCATCAGCTTTGGAATCACAACTGAGTTTGACTCAGTTCAGGGTAAACTGAATCTATAATATCTTGATTTTTCTGCTGTTCAGGGCAACATGAAAACGTATAGGCACTTATAAACGTGACTGGAGAAACTGTCAGATCATAGCAAATAAAAATCAGCCAATACCATTATATTGTGTGATCATTTCTCCAAATTATCACATATATTTTAGAAATATGACCTTTTAAAATGGGTGCTTGATACCAATAAAAACTAAACAAGATATATGAATATGTTAAGATCAACACATCAGGCGATCATTTTGATGACCTTAGTCATTAAAATCCTCCTATGATCCCGTACCAGTCTCTATCATCCTTCTAATTGCAATCAGCTTTTCACTTAGAATTTTCTACAGAAAAAGGATGTAACAAAGAGCACTCAGTCCACTCATCAGTAATACTTCTCACTATATATAATAAGCCACCATCCTAGTTTATTAATGCACACTTTTGCCAAAGAACAGTACCTTACATCAGTATGGTCTATTATTTTATTTAATCCTCACAAATTCCCTTGAGTAAGCAGAGTGGGTAGTTCAATTTCTGTTTCAAAAACAAAGAAAGGGAGACTCAGAAGGATACATACATTGTTCAAGGTCTTTCAACAGGGGTGGATGACCATTGCTGGAGATGGGGGTTTGAAAGTTCCTAAGTAGAAGAGGTAGAATTCAGACCAGAATTTTTGTTTTCAAATTCCAATGCTCTTAATATGTTACTCTGTGGCCTTGTGCATGGTAACTTGGTTTAATAAATATATATTGATGAAATTACTTGAATTAAATAAAATAATTGAATAAACAAAAACAAGTTTGATTTACTTAAAAAGTAAAACCAACAAATATTTATTTAAATATAACTCATCTGTCATTTAATCTAAGCATAGGTTCCTCCATTGTGTCCATTACTCTTTACCTATTGGTAGAAGTTTCTCAGAATAAAATGATAAAGAAAATTGACATAAACCATTTCAGAAGTGTTTTAGTGAGACTATGTGTTTTCCTGAATATTCTAAAAATAGCAATAAAGCAGTATTACTAATAACAGTATTGATATTCCTTCACATTTGGATAGCCATTTGTAGTTTGCAGAGTGTTCCTATTATCTTATTAGATCCATCACAGGCATCCTGGGAATCAATAGGAATTTCTGTCCTCATTTTGTAGGTTAATAAACAGTGTGTCTGTGGGTTTTACTTGTGCACTTCTCATGCTCCCAGAAGATTTTTGTAATTGGCATATGAGTTTGGGGTGTTGAAGGTTAAGGTGTTAGACTGGTGGGACCCATGTCCAGTGTGCTTGACTGTTACAGGTCTTTAGAACAATAGTAGCAAGTAGGTATTAATAAGCAATTACCATGTTACAGTCACTGTGCTAAGTGCTTGAACAACAACAACAAAAAGGCCACAGGTAGTAAGCATCCATAGATTTAACTTCTTTTTTACAGAAAAGGGAAAATAAGCTCAGGTCAGTTTCATCTTTCACAGAGGAACATGGCTTGAAAGTCTGGATCTTATTTAACATATCCTCATGAAGCTGTTCCCACAGAGCTGTCCTGTTTAAACAGATGGCCCTGCTCTCCTGCAGCTTGAAGAATTTTTCAGACAGGATGAATTCCTCTGACTGGCTTCGCCAAGTCCTTCCATGTGAGCAGAGATCTCCCTAACATCCCACTTTGTTAAGCCAGCCCCTTCTCTAGGCAGTGTTTTCTCCTTCTGGGGTGATGTGCCCTCCATTCACCCCAAATCTGCATTTTCCCCTCTCTTGCTGCCTGGCTCCTAAGGATGAAAGGAAGTATCCCTGGATTTGACCCTCTCTGCCCTCTACATTGCATCGTATCCTGGGAAAAAAATCATTATATAACGGAGTTTGCATCCCCGATCAGCATCTCATCCAGAGTCTCATCCAGAGTTGTATGACCTAGTCAAGTCACTTCACCACTCTGATCCTCAACTTCTTCATTTGTAAAATAGGGATTAAAAACATTGAAGGGATAAAATAAGGTAATATATGTAAAGGACCTCACATATAGCAGACCAACAATAAGGTAGCCTATTGTTTAGATTTTTATTCTGATACCTAATCCATAGTCTTTCTACTTTTCTGTACTCTTCCACCTGCCGTATACCCCCTCATTTAAGATTTCTGACATAAATGTCAGAAAAATCACATTGTGATTTATAATGGTTTTCAGAGACTGTATTAAGAATTTAGATGTACCTCATTCTTTAAACAAATCAAATTCACAACAAAAAAGTAAGGAATAGAAATCTTTCAATAGCAACCTGTTTTACTGTACTTAAAATAGATTTTTTAAAAAGAATTTTTCAATGACTTTTCAGGAGTATTACTGCTCAAAGATATTACAGATCTTTGAATGTGTCTGATGATCACACTTGAAACTGGGATATTGTGAAAACCAGCATTACTCCTTTGTGACAATGGCAAGTAATTTAACTCTTTCTGGTTTTTCTCATTAATAAAGGAAACATGAAAGGAAGATGATGATAGAAGCAGGGCTTCTGCTTAAATCTCTCAAGTCCTCCAATCATCAGTTTACTTTTTTGTCTTCCCCATTAAACTCTGCCTTACTTATCCCCTTATCCTCAGGACCCCAGCACCTAGAACAGTGCATACTTAGAACATAGAAGATACTTAATGTTCTTTGGATGAGATAACATTTATAGTTGAGAAAAATCAAGACCCAGAAAGGCCAAAATCTTCCCATTAATACATGGTAGAGACTAAAGCAGGTTCCCAGTCTTCCAGCTCTTCCTCTAACATTCTTTTCACTCTGTTGCTACTTCTAAAAGAGTAAAAGAGTGGCCTCAAATGGAAGGTTAAAAAGGACTTTTGTAAAAACTTTAGCTTTAAGTCCCTGGGGCCACTGCAAGGAAAACCAGTGACTTGGTGAAGTCGAGTTACTAAATATTCTACTCTGGAATCCACTTAGATGTGACTCATCCTTGTGCGTCCCTTCTGAGGTTGTACATATGGAGTTTTGTCATACCTGTTTACTCCAGGCTGACAATGAGTTACCCAAGACTTAAGAATCAGATGGCTTCTTCCTGTTTATGTTGCCCTGTTTCCATCTCTAGGAGGTAATAGTTTTTCAACTGGATTTGCTGTTCCTGGGTAGCAATCACTAGCCCTTGAGATAGAGTCGAGATAAATAACTCTTCCTAAGTTTTAGCACAGCACTAAAACAAATGTTCTTACTTTAGAGTGGTGCTAATAATGGCGCTTACTAGTTGCTTAGGCACTGTTTTCAGGAATTTGCATACTCATTTGACTTACTCTTACATAAGCTTCACTGTATTATAGAATAAATTGTCAACACCTACTGTGAGATGTTCATCAGTTACTAGGAGGCATTTAACAGACTGGGTATTCTTCTGTTTTTTTTTGTTTTTTTTGTTTTTTTTGTTTTTGCGGTAAGCGGGCCTCTCACTGTTGTGGCCTCTCCCGTTGCAGAGCACAGGCTCCGGACGCGCAGGCTCAGTGGCCCAGCCTCACGGGCCCAGCCGCTCTGCGGCATGTGGGATCGTCCCGGACCGGGGCTCGAACCAGTGTCTCCTGCATTAGCAGGTGGACTCTCAACCACTGCGCCACCAGGGAAGCCCTAACAGATTTTTTTTATTTTTTATTTTTTTTAACTTGGGCCTCTCACTGCCGTGGCCTCTCCTGTTGCGGAGCGCAGGCTCAGCGGCCATGGCTCACGGGCCCAGCTGCTCGGCGGCATGTGGGATCGTCCCGGGCCGGGGCACGAACCCGTGTCCCCTGCATTAGCAGGCAGACTCTCAACCACTGCGCCACCAGGGAAGGCCAACAGATTGTTGTTTGATGAAAGAATTCCTAGCATTGTGGAGAGTAAAAGAAAAAGAGAAAAAATGTAGGATATACCCTCTGCCCTTAACAGTTAGTCTCATTTGGCAGATTGGTTCTAATATACAAGGAATTAGAAAGATAGAGAATTATTTCTTAACACTTTTGTGCCAGGCACTATGTTAAGCATCATATTTAAGTGTGTGTGTGTAGCTTCTCACTATGTGTGTAGCTTCTCACTAACCTCACTATGAGGTTCTTTAGATCAGGGGTCCCCAACCCCTGGGCCTGTTAGGAACCAGGCCGCACAGCAGGAGGTGAGTGGCAGGTGAGCAGGCGAAGCTTCATCTGAATTTACAGCCACTCCCCATCACTGCCCATGGCTCCCCATGGCTCCCCATCACTCCGCATCACTCATATTACCACCTGAACCATTCCCCCCACCCCCATCCGTGGAAAAACCATCTTCCACAAAACCGATCCTTGGTGCCAAAAAGGTTGGGGACCGCTGGTACAATGTAGGCAGAGCTAGGATTTAAGAAGAGCTTAGCTCTTCCGATTCCATCACATGGCAGTTCAGCCAACTGAGATCGGTAAAGACTATGGAGGACGGAGGGGTGGGGTGGGGGTGGGGGTGAAATTATTAGAAAACACTCAGTAGAAAAAAACATGAGTTTTTTCTAAAAAACAGTAGATCAGACATGAGTTGGACCTTGAAAAATGAGATTGGGATTAGATGGGCAGAAAGAAAAGGATTCTGGACAGGTCATATGGGGCTTAGGCTTCCAGACAGGCACCCATAGACAGGACAGAACCTGCTGACTGTTTTGAAAAGGACCTCTATCCTCTGTGCCCAGCACTGTTTGTTTTTTTGTTTGTTTTCTACCAGATATTTCTGTTCAACAGCTAAGCAGGTAGCCCTAAATTATTATAGAACACCCAAAAGGTGAATTTTAAGCCATACTTCTCTTGTGTACTCTTCCTCTGCAAAATTATATTTCTAGGAAAGTCATTTTGTACTAAAAATCAAAAGTATCTTAGAGATTGCAACCCACTCTAAAAATGCCATTAATTATTGGGCAACATACAGGGCTTCATGAGACAGAAGAGACAGTGTTGCTACTGCAGAAAGTTCTCTCATTGGCTAGTAGATGCTCGCAGTATGGCCTGATGGAAACAGGTATACTCTTCTGGACTGGAAACCAGACTACCCTGAAATCCACTTCTGCTTTACTCTGAGGAAACTGAATACCCTCGAATAAGTCTTCTTACTTGGTAAACCATTTGGTAGTACTCCTATCTATGAAATGATCAAGTCGAACTAAATCAGCATTTTCTAAGATGTGCTCTTCCAAATCATTTATTACAAGTGTATATGAAACAATTGCATATTATATATTCTTCTTGTAGATTCACAATGCAAATGATTACATTAACGGCCCTGAAGGACTCTGTAGTAAGCAAACATTGTTTAATCCAGCATTTAAATAGTTATTCAGTGACAGAATACACTCTGCGAACTGTTCCATTGTGTACTCTGCGTTGAGCAGAGATTCCTACCACCTCTGAGAAAATTCGGTTTGCTTTAAATTTGATTTATAGGTTGTATCTATCATATTCTCAACCTAAATTGCTGAATATTTAAAATTGCACAAGGACTTCATAAAGACTCCGTTGTATTATACTGTCTGCCTTTTTCTCCTTCTCAATTTTCTGGATGCAAATCAAAGTGTTTTTATATAACTCCAAAGGCAGTGAGGTAGGGAGAAGAGGAGGTATAATGTTTTGGTTCACTTGCTGAGTAACCAATTTGAGAGGTGAGTTAAGGATGCAGCTATCAATGCTTCTTTTCTGAAGGCTTCAGATTACAATCTGAACTGATTCCTCAGCACAATCGTAGTAATATAACCTCTCATGTAACCGAATACTGAAGATGACCTCTGGGTTTGTAGTCTCAAGATCAAATAATAGTTAGAAATGGTTAATTATTCTATAACGAGGGGTCTGTGTCAGAGACTATGTAGTCAGTGGTGATACCGTAGTCATTAAGATGGGTCTCTGCCCTCAAGGAGCTCCTAGGCCAATGGGGGAGATCGATAACTGTATAGTTATGACACAGTTATGTTAGTTCCTTGGATTAGAGTATGTATGAAGAACAATGGCAACTTGAAGTGAAATTCCTTGTGGACCGTGACTAAAAGATACTGAGTCAAGTCCCTTTCCTTGATCCAGTCAGTTCAGAAGCAAATAAATTGTTCTTGTGTTTGTGGCCAAATACCTTTCTGTCTTGGCTACATAATGATGATGATGGTATGGAAAGGGAGGCATTATTAGTCATTATGAGAGATGAAGCTGTTTTATTTAATCCCTGTGGACAGAAAATCAGTCCTCTCAAAACAAGTAGATAACCCACTAATAATTAATGTAAACAACGTTTCACTTACATCACTTAAAAAATTTTTTTTATCAGTGGATGAGAGGTTAGGTGCCTCAGTAAGGTCCAGGTACCAGGTACCAAGCACAGATACCAGGCTTCTTTCCTTTCTAGCCCTAACATTACCTGCCAAATAGCAGAATTTCCATTCTGGTTCACCATGTCAGGTTAAAGAAAAAAGGGAACTTAGCTACCAGAATAGTGTCCTCTGTTTACAAGTGACAACCTTGAGAAGCAACTAGGGGAGGAGTGGCTTGAGCAAGGCCACCCAGGTGATCAGGGAGAGAGTTGTGACTGAGGTTAAGGGCTTCTGAACCGCATTCCAGGGCACTCTGTCTTACTCCTGCCTACAGCGTCTCAGGACATTTGTGCCTGTTTACAATTTTCAGTTGTTGAATTTCATATTTTGCTGAAATAAATGGTTGGGTGGAAGTTAAAAAGAGAATCACAAGCTAACACCTCATCTTGTCACTAGTGGACAATCATACATTTTAAGATTATGATACCTAACATGGACATATCTGCTGATGATTTTAATGTAGAAAACCCCCAAGCATACACATAATTACTATCATCTTACGAATTCCCAAGCAGTTTCCAAAAATATGCTAGAACTGGTCCATGGTGAGCAACCAGCAAATTATGGCCAGCAGACCAAATATCTTCTGTTTGATCAATTAAAACAGTGAATCATGTCACCGTCATTTCTCTCAGACAGAAGTATTTCAAGAACTCAAATGCTAAGGTAAGGAGACAGTGCAATGCTTGAGACTAATATTGAAAAGGGGTATCAAGATAAGATGAGTCTTGATTTAAACAGCAACCCTGCACTGTGCCAAGCATATCTCATTTAATCCTCACAATGGCTCTGTAAGATAAGCTCTCATTTTTGATCAGATGAATCTTGACTGAAGATGGACAACCTCTCTAGACTTTCATTTCCTCATCTACAAAACAAGGGTAAAAATAAAAAGCTACTTCCTTGTAGGGTTCTTATGAGAATTCAAATAATGGCTATGAACTGCTTAACAGAGAGCCCATCACACAGTATTTGCTGAAAAAAAAACGTAGCTCTTAATATGATTGTCACCCGCCAGTCCCCTCATCAAGTTTTACAAAAGGTGGTATTTTAAAATTTCTTCTGCAACTCTTAGAAT
Organism: Platanista minor; assembly: GCA_004363435.1. Taxonomy (NCBI): domain Eukaryota; kingdom Metazoa; phylum Chordata; class Mammalia; order Artiodactyla; family Platanistidae; genus Platanista; species Platanista minor. Next base: position 10,310 of record RJWK010047240.1, read on the forward strand.
ACAGAGAGCAGGTAAGATGAAGCAAGAACTTTCAAAATCCTCACTTAATGCTATGTTAACACTTTAAATGGCTTTTCTTTATTAAGAAACTATGTCAGAAGCATCCTAAACTCCTTTTGGTTTTGCTTAAAAGACCTTTCACCGCTTCAGTGTGGGGCATGATCGAAGACCATTTAATTTAAAAGTTTCAAAGTTAAACCCAGTAGTAAAGAATTGGGGAAAAATATTACTGCCAACTCCCCACGTGCAGGGAACAGCCCATTAATGGGATCCTACAGACCGAATGTGGATTAATAAGATGCACAAGAAGTGTGAAGAACTAGAGTCTGCTGTACACATTTGGTCCATGTTAGTTTACCTTTGATTTCTAATTAGAGTAAAAAGAAACATGAAAGAAAATCAGTTTTTGGAGAAAAGGAAAAACCTACTTAAACCTTACCCAATTGTTCTCTTGTTATCCTTAGTTAGTTATTCTTGCAATACACAGAAAGCACAGATTGAACTAAATTGTGCACCCATTTGCATAGAAACGATGTAAAATAATTCTGTTGGCATAATACTAATGAAATAAACTAATTAAATCCCATCATTTACTCTTTAAACATTCTTCTCATTATTCAAATAAAAGCCTTAATAGTGATTGCCAGTTATAGCCTTGTGTTTCTAGCTCAGGCTTCTTTGAGTGATCTCAGTGAACTGAGTGTCTTCACCCCCTAACAATTCCCCAAGGCGGAGAAGGGTAAATGACAGCTTCCTGGGGCATCACAGGGTCAGCTACGATGTTTATGTGAAGAAAAATCCTAGCAAGGGGTACGTCTCAGTGTACCATGAATGCTCGCTCCCTCGTGCCATGTTCACTGTGGTGTAGGGGAGAGACCCAAGGATTTGCAGCCAGAAGATGTTAGAGTATTGACTCAACCAGTTATTAGTGTGTGACCTTTAAGTCACTTCAACTCTTAGAATCTCAATTGTATTACCTATAGAATGGATCTACTAAATCCAGCTTTGCTGAATTGCTGTGAATGTTAAAAAAATTTATGTTCCTAATACTCTGCATTGTACTTGGTAGTAATTCAGTAAATGATAGCTATTTATATTATTATTATCATCTTCATCATCTACTTTCTCTTCATCATCTTCTCTGGGTCTCATTATAAATCAAAGAGAATAAAATTGCTTATTCCATGGGGTTACCGTGAGGACTGAATAACATATGTGAAGGTGCTTTGTCAACAACTTGTCAGCACTCTGAAAATAATAATTAACAAACAGACTTGAGCATCTGGGAAACCCTTACTCCTAAGCTACAGTACAAGTAATAAGGCTTTTAATCTTTGAGGAAAATTGGAACTACCTTTTATCTGCAGAACCTGGCAAAGTCTCCTTACAAATGGCTGCCAGTGCTTGGATCTGAAGGTCTGCGGGATGCAGAGCCATTACGTAGAGCACAGGGGAGAGGAGGCAGGGGCCACTTCTTCACCACTCACCCCTTGCAATCACCAATAGGCAGGTTTGGGACTTCATATAGCCTTTACTAGAACAGAGAAGGAGCATTCATTTATGGTACCAAATGTAGGGCAAAAGAATGATTTAAGGTAGACTTATTCTCAAATATAGCTGTAATCAAATGCCCTGTTTTATTTGTGGTGGAATGCTTTTCCCCCTCTTGACCTTCTGGAAATTCTTTAGACATTCCTGTCCTTCCTGATCATTCTACCCCAGGGGAGATGGAGTGAATTAAATGATTGGAAAGTTAGGAGCAGAAATTGGTCTTGCATAATCCAGTCCTCTGTTGTGGAAGTAGCCTGGATCACCCTAGTTTTCAGTAGCTCCACCATCAGCCCTTTGTTTTTTATTTCTGGAAACAGACTTTTAGACTGGGTAGAAACTACCACCACCATCTCTCACCCACCCCCACACACAAACTCACATACACTTTCCACCTTTTTTTTTGCGGTACGCGGGCCTCTCACTGTTGTGGCCTCTCCCGTTGCGGAGCACAGGCTCCGGACGCGCAGGCTCAGTGGCCATGGCTCACGGGCCCAGCCGCTCCACGCCATGTGGGATCTTCCAGGACCGGGGCACGAACCCGCGTCCCCTGCATCGGCAGGCCGACTCAACCACTGTGCCACCAGGGAAGCCCTCCACTTTCCACCTTTAATCTGGCTTTGACTGTGATCTCTCCAGGTTCTTGAACTTCTTCAAATGTAGATGCTCTCCAAGGTTCAGTCCTCAGGCTTCTCCTCTCTCCCATTACACTCTCACTTGGCAATTTCTTCTAATTTCGTTATATATCAGAAATGATTAAGGTTGACTACATATAAAAAAACACAAAAACAGTGACTTAAACAGGAAGTTGCTATCTATCTCATGTATATATGAAGCATCACAGTAGACTGTTTAGGGCTCATATGGCAGTCCACAAACTTTTCAGGAACTTCCAGACTCCTTCCGGTATACTGATCTGCCATTCCTAGGGTAAGATCCTTGTCCTCAATGTCCAATGTGGCAGCTAGAGCACCAGCTATCACATGTGCTTTGCTAAAAGCAGGAAAGGCAGAAGAATATGATCTCTTCCTTTTAGGTAGATTTTCCGGAAGTACCGTATACCACTACTGGTTACATTTTGTTTGTTGGATCATAGTTTCATGGATATAGCAAGGAAATATGAGAAATGTTGTCTTTTAGCTACATAACAATGTATTTGGCTAAAACTTGGGGTTCTCTATTAATTTGAGAGAGAAGGGTAGAGGGCCAAACATGACTTCAGTGATCAACTCTGGGCGAATAACTTAAATCTGTCTCTAGAGTTGACTTGCTCATAAGTGTAAATTCTCATTTCCAAACACCTGCTTCATTTCTCAAAATTCACTCATTGAATCCATGCATAAAAGAATAAATGGCTACTCTTGCCCTCGAGTCTAACCATACGCACGATGGGATTATGAGATTATAATTAGAGTAGGGTTCTCTACATACAGAATGGCACTTAACCTCCTCATCAGGGCTTTCAAATTCCTCCATACACTGTCCTCCATCTACTTTTCCAACCTAATTTCCCACCACACACCCAAGCAAACTCAGTAATTTCCAGGGATTCTGGACAATAGATAATTCTCTCCACCCAAACCATTCTTTTGTAACTTGATACTTTTGTTTATTCTTTTTCCTCAGCGTCTAATGCTCTTTATTTTCATCTTTCTTTGGCCAAGTCATATGCATTCCTCAATGCATATGCAAAACACCACCTTTTCCTTGAAACCTTGTCTGGTCATTGGAACTAATGTTAATCTTTCTTCAATTTATTCAGTAGCATGTTGTTTGTCATCCTTTCATGCACGCTTGACATTATGCCTTGTCTTATAATTATTTGTGCACATAACTATTTCCCACTCTAGACAAGACTCTCGCTGAGGGAAAGGGCCATGTTTTACACACACACACACACACACACACACACACACACACACAGCATCCAGCACTGTTTTTTTGCATGTAGTATGTGGTTAACTCATGTAAGTTGAATAAATGGATGTTAACATGAAAGTAGGTGTTTTAATTAATCAACCATGTCCTGAGCTCTAAGGACGTAATCCTTTTCTCTGGAAGAGAAGATGCCATACAGAGGCAGAGATATACAGTGGACAGTCCAGACACAAGAGACAGATCTGGGTTCAATCCTAGGTCTGCCACTTGCCTACTAGGTAACCATGGTCAAATTACTTAATATCTCTGAACCTCATTTTTTTCAGTTTGTAAAATGGAGAGATTAATAACAAATTCATAATTCTCTTAGTATTTAATGCCAACATATGTGTAGTGCCTACTCTAATGTCTAGCCAATGGCAGGTGCTCAGTAACCATTAGTTTCCTTCCTCATTTCCTCCTCCCCTTGAACCCCATGCTATCAGATAATAGATAGACTAAGGCATCTTCACCTGGAAAAAGAATGCATAACTGGTATTTTCATGTCATATGTCAAAAAAGACTGACTAGAAGACACCAATAAAATTTAAAAAATTTTAAACTTCTAACAGTTTTATCAAGACAACATTATATGGCTTAAAGCCACAAAAGAGTAATTTATTGGATGTATCAGATTTTGAGAACAACAAAAGGGGAGAGAGAGAGAGAGAGAGAGAGAGAGAGAGAGAGAGAGAGCGAGAGAGCAGTGAAACATAAGAAATACCAGTGGGAGACGTTGGACTAAGTAAGGGACTACCTCTAGAGCCAATTTAGAGAAATCATGAACTTAGTGACTTTACCATGAAATTACAAAAGCTCACATCTCTGTGGATTATCAGACAAATAACTTCACTCTAATACACATTTCTTTCCCTACTTTATAGATTTCATATCCTTCTCCCACTTGATGTCGGTAACTCCATCTTTCCTAACTGATTAAATGAAATTGAAAACAGCCTCTTGTGGATATTCCTTCCTGCCAGAATTGATCTAAATCTGTCCTAGGCAGTGAGCCTCTTTCTTGCCAAACAGTCTACCTTGATTAACTTCACAACAAGCTGGTTCCCTTAGGATGCTCACCCATCTGTCAAACAGGAAATCGTGCTCCCTACTACCCCAAATTACCAGTCTGCATGGCATTTCTTTAAAACCCAATACCTTCTTTCTGTTGGCAGTTCTGATGGGTATCGAGCATTCATCCTGCCTAATTATTCCACTGCCAGTTGCTGTTATGCCTAAAACTCAGTGATGAAATACCTATGAGCAATGTAAGCCTGTTTATGAGTTTCGTTTATCATTTCCAACCTTTCATTCAAGGCAAAAAACACACCAGCCAAATGTATGGCCATGATGCAGAGCCTAGACATTACTATTTCTTTGACGCTTGTATCAGATATCGCTGCTGAAATCAGAGGTGATGGGGAAGTTCCTAAAGACAGATGAAATTCCAGCCTTAAAAGTTATTGCCAAGAGCTTAGGTTACAAAACGTTTCCTTTTGCTCTGTGGCTCAACCCCGGCACCATCAAAAATAGCTTGTGTTCTTACAGAGCGTGAGATCCAGCCAGTCCATTAGAAGTGGGTGACTGCAGGAGAGTCACACTCATCATTCAGCATGGGCAGCGCTTGGTTTCCTCCACAAATTGTACTGCTTCTACTGTTGCATTTAGTAAACTAAATGTAATTGATTTGCTGACAGTATTGTCTAACCTACTAGACTCATACATTGTGTGAGGGCAGAGGTACCATCTTACTCATTTTTTACCTTCGGCGCTGGGCACAGTACTGGGGACATCTAAGAAGCACTTAATAAATAACGGGACCCAGGTGGGAAGAGAGAGCAGACAGAGAACAAGTAAAGGAACTGGGGGCTGTTTCCAGGGTGGTCCGCAGGCAGTGTAATGATTACCAAAAATGGGACTGTGGGATGGGAAAGGGCAGTCACGGCTTCACGTTACGGGCTGATGATTAGAGCTGTTGGATCTCGCTAGCTCAAAGGGCCACTCTCCAAGGCTCAGCCTGGCAGCCTGAATGGTTCTCCCCTCTGGCTTCTCATCCAGACATCTTCCCCAAGCTTACCTTAAGCATCATCCCAGCTTACCTTCCACTGGGTGCTGACTATTCTAGAAATAACTATCGTGGCCGAGTTCCCCTCATGCTTTCCTGCCTAATTACACACTTCGATCAGACCTGACTGGCCAACTTCAGGGTTTCCCATTGGCTTCTTTATCAAAGCCCAGCCTTGGCTAACATGAAAAATGGTATTAAGCAGCAGTTTCTCATTCCTTCCTCTTCTCATTAGAAGAAATGTTTCTCTACCTGTCAGATTCCTCTCAGTCCATACACACGCTCCACTGAATGTGCCCCCCAGCTTTCTCTTGTTCGCTTAGAAAGTGTTGACATTCTAACAAGAAGACTTTCTTCTTCTAAGGAATTGTCTTCAGCTTGTCAATATAAACAACCTCTGAGAACAGAAAAGGGTCTTCTCCTCAAAACACATGCCATAAATATCTGTTGAAATGCATTCTGAGTGATGCTCTTTACTCTTTGAGAGAAAACTAATCACAATTCCATCCTGCAGAGTTCTGTAATTAGAGTTTGAAACACCCGGGTGTATCTCTAGTTATTTCAAGGAGGCCTTGCTAACCTGTCCCAAAATGCTCCAAGGAGAATTTTCATCAAGCTTCCACTTTGAAAGCAAACAGACATTGTAGAAATTGGAGGTGGGTTTGGGGGTGTCATAACATCAATAAAAAAAGAGAGAGGTTTCTTCATTTTAAAGTGCTTGAGAGTCATGTACTAGGTTGGAGATTTTCACGCTCTGATTTAAGGAGTCCCAGCGTTCTTCTCAGGGGCCTTTGGGCTGCTGTGCAGTTGGAGTGGAAGAGAGGCCAAAAGTTCTCTTTTGCCTCCCTGTTTTCTTTCTTTCTTTTTGTTTTTTAATTATTTTATTTTATTATTTATTTTTGGCTGCGTTGGGTCTTCATTGCTGCGTGCGGGCTTTCTCTAGTTGCGGAGAGCGGAGGCTACTCTTTGTGGCAGTGCACGGGCTCCTCTTTGCTATGGCTTATCTTTGTTGTGGAGAACAGGCTCTAGGCGATGGGCTTCAGTAGTTGTGGCACGTGGGCTCAGTAGTTGCGGCTCACGGGCTCTAGAGCACAGGCTCAGTAGTTGTGGTGCACGGGCTTAGTTGCTCTGTGGCATGTGGGATCTTCCCGGACCAGGGCTCAAACCCGTGTCCCCTGCATTGGCAGACGGATTCTTTTTCTTTTTTTTTTTTAAATTATTATTATTTTTTATACTTTTTTTTTCCACCTTTATTGGAATATAATTGCTTTACAATGGTGTTAGTTTCTGCTTTATAATAAAGTGAATCAATTATACATATACATATGTTCCCATATCTCCTCCCTCTTGCAACTCCCTCCCTCCCACCCTCCCTGTCCCACCCATCCAGGTGATCACAAAGCACCGAACTGATCTCCCTGTGCTATGCGGTTGCTTCCCACTAGCTATCTATTTTACGTTTGGTAGTGTACATATGTCCATGCCACTCTCTCACTTTATCACAGCTTACCCCTCCCCC
>RJWK010047241.1:0-17357 GCA_004363435.1 Platanista minor
CCCATCCCACCCATCCAGGTGATCACAAAGCACTGAGCTGATCTCCCTGTGCCATGCGGCTGCCTCCCAGTAGCTATCTATCTTACGTTTGGTAGTGTACATATGTCCATGCCACTCTCTCACTTTATCACAGCTTACCCTTCCCCCTCCCCATATCCTCAAGTCCATTCTCTAGTAGGTCTGTGTCTTTATTCCCGTCTTACCCCTAGGTTCTTCATGACCTTTTTTTGTTTGTTTGTTTGTTTTTAGATTCCATATATATGTGTTAGCATACGGTATTTGTTTTTCTCTTTCTGACTTACTTCACTCTGTATGACAGACTGTATGGGGGAAAAGTATTGGATACAAAGGAATATAACCTTGGAGTGCCCAACACTCAAAGAAACGTGAAAATGAGGGAAATATCAAAGTAGCAGAAAATTTCAGACTTTTAATAAGCATTTCAAAGTCTACTTTGATGTAACCGAATACAACTCAGCACCCACTGAACGTTTCCTAAGGACCAGACACTGTGTGCAGTAGCTTGCTGCTGGAAGAGTTTCATTAGGCCATAACCCTAAGATACTGATTAGGTGAGTATGCTAATGACAATAATAAAAAAAAAAAGAGAGAGAGAGAAAGAGAGATTAGAGAATTAAGAGAGACAAAATCCTAAGGGCATAAAGATCACATCTGGAAGGATCTGGAAGGCCTCCTGAAGGTGAGCATTGAGTCAGAAATTGTGAAGGGCCTGAGAGTTCTCCTTACTTGCATGTTAACTTGCGAGCCTGCCAGTGTTGCATACACATCCTGAGAAAACATTGAGAACCTTGTATCAAAGACCAGTTATAACTCACGATCAAAACAGCAGCCAGGGCCATATCTGGTAGCAGTTTCCTAATCCCTGATCCCCATACAGAGACCCAGTGAGGGGCAGGAGGTAACTGCACATGCCATGGGGGCCTGACATAGAGGAACTCGGAAATCAGGAAATGTGGATCTTACCTAGGGCTTCCAGTGACCTACCCAGTCTCCCCACAAATGAGAAAAAGAGGCATCTTTACTCTGGAAGGTAAACATCTTTTCTCTGAGAAGGAACAGGAGACTTTACTTTCCTGGAAAAAAATATAAAATATAATAAATATTATGTATTACAATAAATACAATAAATCTTCTATCTTTATTAAATTGGTCAGCAAACAAATGTCCTTTGAACTGGAAGGAGGCACTATCTCTAGCTTCCGAGGAAGATTTTAATACTTTTTTCTCAGGGAACCAGACCATGTAGAAACATGAAATAATCATGGAGTGTTATCATCTCCCCAAATATCTGTTTGAATTCTTAGAAGAAATTGGAAAGCATCTTTAGATGGAAGAGACCCTCTGAATCAAACTATTCTGTATTACAAGACAGGAGTCTGTCTATTTAATTCATTTTATACTGGCTTACTTAATTGGGGCTGCTAGTAGAAGAAAAAGAGAGGTAGCCGGGACATGCAGATGGAAGAAAAGTAGGAGGTTCATGCCTGTGCTGATAATTGTGTCTTGGCCTTGTGGCTCTACAGTGTCCTTTGGATTCATACTTCAAAGGTTTCAGTGTGGGCTGCTGGTAGGTCATTCAGATATAAATGTTTGAATGTCTAATAGGTATTGTAAGTATCATTCTGCAGTTTGAAGAAATAGTAGGGCTGATGATGTACTATTGGAATCCTTCATTTATGGCTTATAATTTGATATTATATATACATTATATCAAATATCAGATATTATTATATATACATATTATATTATTATATATGATACCATATATATTATCATGTATTATACCATTGTATCCTATTCATCAAGGCCTATTAGGGAACATGACATTAAATTGGGGATTTCACTGTCAAGAGCAAGACTACTGCTTCTGGGTAATGGGGCATGTGTTGTCAATGAAATTAAGAACACAGTGTGACTGCCTTGTTCTTTTGCCACACAACATGCTTCCTGAACACAAAGGATGCTGTCCTGGAAAATTAGCAAAGGATAAGGGATCATTGAGCTGACAGAAGAAGCTCTGTGGAAAGGGGAGACTTATTCTTATCTGGAATATTTGTCTATGGTATTAAAGGGGTTGGGGTAGGAGGGGTTCACTATAATCAACTTGAAGCAGGCAGCCCCCTGACAGCCTATCTGGAGTGCTGGACTTGGCCCTTGGAAGGTCATGCATTCATTCAGCAGTGTTGGCAGACAACACAGCTCCAGGGAGGGAAGCTCACACACAAAGCCTCCACCCCTGCCTCTAAAGCCACGTTATACATTGACAGTCTTCTCCACAGTGGATGGCCTCTGGTGAGCATTTATATGTGCGCAAGTGTCTACACATTTTGCCTAGTTTAAGGGGTCCACCAGCATACGTTTTCTTAGACGCATGTGTCACCAACTTTTCAATTTTGTTGTTTTCAAGTTCTGTTCAACAAATTATTGTATCTACAAATACTAATAGGCCAGTCTATTTGAGGATAGATATTGGAATTAATTTTTAGTGAGATCTTTCTTTAACTCAGCCACTGTATTAGAACTTTTCTTATATTGCTCTAGTTAATCCCCATAAATATCCAAGAAGCACTTGGATTTCCATTTTCTAGAAGAGAAAATTGAGGTTCAAGATAATTAAATATCTTTCTAAAGCCACAGAACCATCTTCAAAATGTGTACATTAAATACACACATTTTTGCATATTAACCATACCTCAATAACGTTGAAAAAAATGGTAGAACCAGAAGTTAAATCAGGTTCTGACTCCAAGTCCCATACTTCTTCTAAAACCAGCTGCCTCTGAGTCAGCTGAAATCTGATTCATTGAAATTTTTATTGTGTGTGCTTGTGTACGTGTACTTGTGTTCTTGTATGCATAGGACTGGCCTTATATGCATTAATGGCACGTAATTTTGCTTTAATGTCTTTCCTGCTATCATTTTTTGGTTTAAATTTTCTCTTAGGAAATAAAAAAATAAATTCTTTCTAATTCCTCAAATACTTCTGGATGCTCAATGGCTAGGACATGTGAGCATAGATTGGATCACTATACACTAAGATTCAAACTATTTAATCTCCTGTCCCTTGGACTCTCAAAACTGTTTCCCCCTTAAGTTATGTTTTCTTTAAATCAAATCATTTGTTTAGCTTAAGAGTCCTTTAGAAACTATTTGCTTTTCACTGCCTTCATTCCATTACTTAGTTATGATTTAAACTATAATTACTTAGCTATAATTTATTTACCTTAACAATACCTTACCTTAACAAAAAATGCCAGCTCTCTTGTTTAGAAACTTCAACAGCAAAAACGTATAGTGGCTTCCTCAAGTAGTTTAGAGTCTAAAATAAAAGAGAGATGAATTAACAGACAATTACAATAAGGATTTATAAGTGCAGAGGTAAGGTTAAATACAGAGGCTAGGTCCAAGAATTTAGATGAGAAAACAAAACAAAACAAAACTGAAGTACAGCCAAACTGTACACTACTGACTTTTGTCATATTCTCTTTAACTCACCATGGAAAAGCCATTGTTTTCTTCACTGAACAGACGTATACTAATATATGTGTACATAATATGTACTATATATTATGTCAGGTAAGAGGCAAACAGCTATAGTCTGCCTGAGTCTGTGACTTCAATGAACTTAAAATTTTATAGAGAAAGCTTTGTAGGTAGCAAAATACTTTGTAGCATTTTTTAAGCTCTTGGTGTATCTGCAACAATCAGCAATGGAGAAAACCATATGAGCTCATATTTTGGAGGCTATTAGTTTTTTTTGCAAAATATTAATTTTAGACTACTCCAAAAAATGAAATTAACATGTGTTCTCCCAACTTGAAATAATATTAGGATCCCCAGAAAGTAAATAATAGACTATTTCATATTATCACCTATTTAAATTCTTGGGACATTTTACTCTTTGGCTATATAGTACTCCATGTAATTCCTGGGAGAAACTAAAGATTTCTGTTGTCTGTAGTCTCCTTCGTGGCAACTTCTCTATGTGGCTCCGTCTCTATCTTCTTTTCCTGAAAAGTTCCTACGCAGTGTTAAACTGTCAACTTAAACCAAACTCCTTGTCACAGCACATGCACTTATAACTCACCCATCCACATAACATGGATCCACAGCACACCCATTCATAGCACACCCATCAAGCAACTGACGTGTATTTCAGGCTTATATTCTATCTAACTGGTTTGAAGTCACCATGCTGTTTTCTGAAAATGTCATGCTGTTTTGTAGCCCACACCTGACCCCGTATCTCTAACTCTTAGAATATGGTGGTACCATGGAGGTAGAGTCTCTCTAGCTAATATAATAAAATTTTACTGGCGATTTACTAAGCACCATACCCATAAATGTCACATAAAGGACCAAATTTGTCAGAGAATGATACCATCTTCTCTAGATTCCTCCGAATGACTCTTCTCACCCATCATGGCAAACCCTTATAAAAAGTGGGGGAAGATTTCTTTTGTTAATTCCAAGATGTTTTCCTTTCTTTGCCATTTCATGTTTTGTAACACCACCTATGGATCACAGGCAACCTTCTAGTTATTCTCCACCATGCATCAAAACTTTCACGTTATCTACATTTTCTAAACCGTAATTAGTTTGATATTCTAATTTGTCTCTCCCTAAGGAAAAAAAAAAACCTTCTGGCCTTAGCAAAGTAATTCTTATAATGTTCTTAGAATACTGCTCTACAATAACAAGAGGAAACAATTCATAAAAGAGCCATTTGACATATTACATATATTGCATAATACTTCAGGAAAATGGTGATGTCTCACACACACACATGCGCTCAAAACAGTAACTATGTATAGTTGATGGATATGTTAATTCGCTTGATTGTGGTGATCTTTTCACAACGTATACACTTATGTACACCTTATGTATATACAGTTTTCATATGTCAGGGATGTTTCAATAAAGCTGTTAAGGGAAAAAAAGAGAAACAAAAAAGAAAATAAAAACAGAAAATTGTGTTAAACGCTTTGAGAATGGAGAAAAAAATATTATGAAGTTTTCTGTGGTTGAATTTATTCCAAATATGTTGGAAGAGTAGCCATCCTTACTATTACTTTAGGTGTTTAACAGATTATACCTCTTCAGTGTTAACTTGTTAATACTCCTTATAGCCACTGCTCTTTTGTACACAATATTCCTTCAGCACAGACTGACCTTCTCCTATATTTTGCTCCTTTCCTTTCAAGATATGTATTCATCATATTTAAGGTAGAAACTTATTTTATTGCAGGTTGATTAGATCAAGTAACTAATATTTATGGGTCACGTACTATGTGATAGGCAAATGCTACATCTTGAGGGTGTAAATTCAAGGTGTAAATTCAAATAATATAGATTGTACCTTAAAGAATCAAGGAAGTAGTACTCATAATTTCATATGCTAATTTCAGTGACAGGCTTAAATGGAGTAGGCACAGAAAAAGGCAAGGTTTTCATCATTCTTTCTATATTGAACAGTATTTTAGCAACTTGTTTGAAATCTCCCAGTTTGCATAGAGCAAAAGCAATATCTTACTCCTATTTGTATGCCCAGCTTTACATAGCTGTATGTCAATATATACATGTTCAATAAGGAAGGAAATGAAATGATATCATAGGAAGTACAGAAGGATTGTCAGAACATCTTAAAAAGGATATTGTAGAAAAGACTTTTCTAAAGAATAAAGTTTTTTATTTTTACTTTTATTTTTTTATTTTATTTTATTTTTGGCTGCACTGCACAGCATGTGGCATCTTAGTTCCCTGACCAGGGATGGAACCCATGCCCCCTGCAGTGGAAGCATGGACCCCTAACCACTGGACCACCAGGGAATTTCCTGTTTGTTTGTTTGTTTGTTTGTTTTATTTTAATTAAAATATAGTCAATTTACAATGTTGTGTTAGTTTCAGCTGTACAGCAAAGTGATTCAGTTATATATTTATATATAATTCTTTGTCAGATTCTTTTCCATTATAGGTTATTACAAGATATTGAATATAGTTCCCTGTGCCATACAGCAGGTCCTTGTTTATCTATTGTATATATAGTAGTGTGTATCTGTTAATCCCAAACTCCTCTGGTTCCTCCCAATTCTAATAACCTATGCTTCAATTTTCAGATTTACCCTTCCCAGGTTAATTCATTTTATTTACCTGAATTGAAAATTGTCTAACAACTTTGTACACTTAGACACAGCTTGTCAGATCTTAACATTCTCACAGTCTGTCAATGCCTTAGGATTAGCAAAAGTATATAAAAGTCATTAGAGACTTTGCCCTTATGAGGTTTGTCACTGTATTTTTGGCACTGGAAGGTCAAACGAAGGTTGTTCCTAGTTATTTCCTCTCACTGATATGTTCTCCCCAATAACCCTGCCTGTCAGAAGTCCATCAATCCCCAAGTTACAGCTCACAAGTTATCACTTCTATAAAATAGTTTCAAATATTTCAGTCATAGTATAAAATAGTTTCAGACGTTTCAGTCATATTTTACCTCAGTTTTCTGTGTTATCAGTGCTAATTATAAAAGATGTTGTAGACTATCAACAAACATAACGTTGGGCTTCCCTGGTGGCGCAGTGGTTGAGAGTCCGCCTGCCGATGCAGGGGACGTGGGTTCGTGCCCCGGTCCGGGAGGATCCCACATGCCGCGGAGCAGCTGGGCCCATGGGCCATGGCCCCTGGGCCTGCGCATCCAGAGCCTGTGCTCCGTAACGGGAGAGGCCACAACAGTGAGAAGCCCGTGTACCACAAAACAAAAAAATCAAACAAAAAAACCCAAACATAACATAAATATATTTCTTCAGCATACCTGTTCCCATATCTGTCTCTGCTACCTGAGTGGAAGCTTCCTGAGTAGAGGTCTAATTTAATTGGGTTCCACCTCTCTTACACAGTTATAGACATTATTATTCTTTTGAGTATCAATTATTAATGCATGTTTACAACATTGGTAAGTGCAACATTATGAGATGAAGATTTAATAGCAGTTTATTCATTTATAATAGATATATTAGGACACTGTTATAACTTTGAAGTTTGGCTAATCACAGAATATTATGCCATGTCAAAAACACAAAATTAATAGCTTTGGCACTGAAATTGACAGATTATTGTTCTAAGTTTAATATATGTATTTTAAAATTTTATATGTATTTTAAAATTTTATATGTATAGTATAGTTCAGGTTAGATATTTCAGAGACAGAATTGGAAACGGATTTGGTATTAAAAAATACCAAAACCATACTGATGATTGTAGCTCTCAAAGTAATGTTTCAATTAACATACCTCAAAGTGAAATCAGATATGAACGAAGTACAGAGTGTGACACACAGCTTTTAACTATTTTTATTTTAAAATGTTAAACGTTTATAATTTTATATTTCATATGGGTTTTGAAATTTTAGGAATCTTTTAGGATCCTGAAATTGCATAAATACAGTGTGAGTTTACATTCTATTATTTTGAAAAATTGAATGTGTCAGTAAAAATACTGCAAATTACAGGCAACTCTACTGATGAGGTATAAATAAACAGTTCTCTCCTTTTCATAAAGAGCTCTCTTGCCATTCATGAGGGAGAGGTTATAGAAATTTCTATGAGTGATAGAACTGAGAAATGTCATTAGCTAAGTACATGTTATATATGAAGTATCCCCAAATATCACCAGACAGTATGTAATTGCCAGAGCTTATTTTGATAATAATAAATGTATAATGATGCTCACCAAGTAGTAAATAAGTAGTGAAATCCTTTAGAACCACATAAAATGCATAAATCTTAGTAAAACCTTTCCCTTGGGTTTGGAAAGAGTAAACAGACAATAGGAGAGCCAGCACTTTTCTGCGTAAACTATCTGAAAGTATTGAAAAAGCCACAGATGTTACCTTATGAAGGACTCATTTTACTTAAACCATTAAATGGCTTCACAGTGACATTAGATTAGATTCACGTCATAGCAAATTTGATTAATGCATTTCACATTTTAAAATTAATACCTGTGTTCTGCATGGACAGTTTATTTCATGACATATAGTTCAAATATATATTGGACTCTTTCTACATTTTTTTCTTCTTTACTGGATTTCAGATCAAAGTAGACTTGTTAGCATTTGCTGCAATAAAAACTTCACAATTTTGGCTTTTCCTTAATGTGATTTAATATGAGCATTTTCTTAACATACATGTGCCACTACTATATTTACTAACTGTCTCTAATCAGTATCCTTGTTAATTTCAGTAATTCTCTCAGGGATAGAAAGACTGTGCTTCCTCTGAATTTTCTTTGGTGCTATTATGTTTATTTGTCTATAAAAATAGGCAAATTTGCATCGAAGTTTTAGTAGATCACCAATAACTGGTGTTCAAGAGATAAAGAAGATGGGATGAGGGAGAACAATGAGGACTCCAAGGCCAGCAAAATTCAGAGCTGAGAGTAGTAAATAGTACTTACTGAGAGTATTTCATGTCTCGAGTAGTACACAATGCAAATGGAAATAAATAATTTATAGCGTTCCTTTACAAACTTTCTTTTGTTCAACTTTGACATTTTCATGAAACTAAGGTCAGGTACTTGAGGAATCAAGTATCAGATTTAAAGGAAAACCATCTTAGTTATATTCGTTTATAACAGTATTGAGGTGGTCACAAGTATTACAAGATAACATATTGTGTGAGTTTGTCCGTTTTCCTCCAGTTTTGTTGAGATATCATTGACATACAGTACGTGTAAGTTTAAGGTGTACAGCATAATGATTTGACTTACATACAGCATGAAATGATTATCACACTAAGTGTAGTGAAAATCCATCATGTCATATAGATAGAAAATTAAAGAAATAGAAAAACTTTTGTGATGAGAACTCAGGATTTATTCTCTTGACAACTTTCACATGTAACATACAGTAGTGTCAATGATATTTATCAAGCTATATATAACATATTTAGTAGTTATTTTTCTTATAGCTAGAAGTTTGTACCTTTTGAGTACCATTCCCTTACCCCCACCTCTGGTGACCACAAATATGATCACTTTTTCTATAAGTTTGTTTGTTTGTTTATTTGTTTTTGAAGAGTAATTGACCTTCAGTGCTATGTTAGTTCCTGTTGTGAAACATAGTATTTTGACATTTCTATACATCTCAGTATGACCACCACAGTAAGTCTAGTTTGTTCATATGTTTTTTTTTAGAATCCGCCTGTAAGTTAAATCTTACAGGATTTGTTTTTCTCTATATGATTTATTTCATTTAGCATTTTAGCATAATACCCTGTAGGTCATCCATGTTCTCACAAATGACAAAGTTTCATTCTTTTTATGGCTGAGTAATATTCAATTATATGTATGTGTATCCAGTCATCTATTGACAGGCACTTAAGTTGCTTCTATATCTTGGCTATCATAAATAATACTGCAATGAACATAGGGGTGCATATATCTTCTCTAATTAGTGTTTTGGTTTTCTTTGGATAAACATGCAGGAGTGGAATTGCTGGGTCATATGGCAGTGGTATTTTAAAACTTTTGAGGAGTCTACATAGTGTTGTCCATAGTGGCTGCACCAATTTACATTCCCACCAACAGTACACAAGGGTTCCCTTTTCTCCACATCCTCACCAACACTTATTATTTGTTGTCTTTTGGGTAATAGCCATTCTGACAACTGTGAGGTGATATCACATTGTGTTTTTGATTTCCATTTTCCTTATGATTAGTGATGTTGAGCATCTTTTCATGTGCCTGTTGGTCATCTGCAAGTTTTCTTTGGAAAATGACTATTCAGGTCCTCTGAACATTTTTTAACTGAGTTGTTTGTTTTTTTGATGTTGAGTTGTTTGTATATTTTGGATATTAACTCCTTTTCAGGTATATCATTGGCAAATATTTTCTTCCATTCAGTAAGGGGTCTTTTCATTTTGTTGATTGTTTCCAACCCTGTGCAACAGCTTTTTAGTTTGATGTAGCCCCATTTGTTTATTTTTGCTCTTGTTGCCCTTGCCTGAGGAGACATATCCAAAAAATATTACTAAGAATAATGTCAAAGAGGGTACTGCTTATGTTTTCTTCTATGAGTTTTATGGTTTCCAGTCTTACATTTAAGACTTTAATCCATTTTTTTTGTTTACTTTTGTATATGGTGTGAGAAAATGTTCTAGTTTTATTCTTTACATGTAGCTGCCCAGTTTTCCCACCACCAGTTATTGAAGAGGCTGTATTTTCCCTATTGTATACTTTTGTTTACATAGTCTCAGATTAATTGTCCATATAAGAGTGTGTTCTTTTCTGGGCTCTCTATTCTCTTCCATTGATCTATGTGTTTGCTTTGTGCCGGTACCATACTGTTTAAATTATTGTAGTTTTTTAGTATAATATGAAATCAGAAAACGTGGTACTTCAAGTTTTTGTTCTTTCTCAAGATTATTTTGACTCTTTGGGGTTATTTGCTTTACCATACACATTTTGGAATGATTTTTTTTTTTCCTATCACTGTGAAAAATGCCATTGGTATTTTGATAAGGATTGCCTTGAATCTGTCAATTGCCTTGGGTAGTAATGTCATTTTAACAATATAATTCTTCTAATTCAGGCACAGAGTATATCTTTATATCTGTTTGTGTCATATTCAATTTCTTTCATCTGTGTCTTCTAGTTTTCTGAATACAGGTCTTTTACCTACTTAGCTAGATTTATTCCTAGGTATTTTATTCTTTTTGATGTGATGACAATCCTTCCTCTGCATTTTGCACTAGTTTTGGAATAGTTTGGGAAGTATAGGCATTAACTCTTCTCTAAATGATTGATAGAAATTACCTGTGAAGCTCCCTGGTCCTAGACTTTTGCTTGTTTGGAGTTCTTTTTATTATTGATCCAATTTCATTACTAGTAATTTGTATGTCTATATTTTCTATTTCTTCCTTGTTCAGTCTTGGGAGATTATACACTTCCATGAATTTTTTCATTTCTTTTAGGTTGTATATTTTTTCAGGGTATACTTCTTCATAGTAATATTTTATGATACTTTGTATTTTTATGGAGTCATTTGTAACTTCCTTTTTCATTTCTAATTTTATTTACTTGAGGTTTCCTTTTCTTCTTGATGAGTCTCGCTAAAGATTTATTAATTCTGTTTATCTTTTCAAAGAACCAGCTCTTTTTTTTCATTGATCTTTTCTATTTTTTTAGTCTCTATTTCTGTTCTGAACTTTATGATTTTTTCATTCAACTAACTTTTGACATTTTTTGTTCTTTTTTCTAGTCCCTTTAGGTATAAGGCTAAATTATTTATTTGAGATTTTTTTGTTTGTTTGTTTCCTGAAGTAGACTTGTATCACGATAAACTTCTCCTTAGGCTGCATTTGCCATATCCCATAGCTTTTGTATCATTGTGTTTCATTTGTCTCTAGATATATTTTTAATTTCCTCATTGATTTCTTCATTGATCCTTTAGTTGTTAGTAAATAGGGTGTAAAGTTCTCTATTGTTATTGTGTTACTGTCAATTTCCCCCTTTATGTGTGTTAATATTTGCTTTGCATATTTAGGTACCCCTATGTTGGGTGCATAGATCTTTAAAATTTTTATATCTTCTTGGATTGATCTCTTGACCATTATGTAATGTCCTTCTCTCTCTTGTTACAATCACTGTTTTAAAGTCTATTTTGTCTGATATAAGTATTGCTAACCCAGTTTTCTTTTCATTTCCATTTCCAAGGAATACCATTTTCTATTCTCGCACTTTCAGTCTGTATGTGTCTTTAGATCTGAAGTGAGTCTCTTGTAGGCAGCCTATATATGGGTCTTGTTTTTATGTGCATTGAGCCACTCTATATCTCATTATTGGGGCATATAGGGCATTTACATTTAAAGTAATTAATGACTATCTCCTAGAGTAATGGAAACAAAGCAAAAATAAAAAATGGGACCTGATTAAACGTATAAGTCTTTGCATAGCAAAGGAAACAATAAGCAAAACAGACAACCTATGGAATGGGAGAAAATACTTGCAAAATATGCAAACAAAAAGGAAGGGATTAATTTCCAAAATTTAAAAACATCTCATACAACTCCATATAAAAAAAACATAAACAAACAAAAAAACAAACAACCCAATAAAAGAAAATTGGCTGTAGACCTAGATAGATATTTCTCCAAAGAAGACATACTGATGACCAACAGGCACATGCAAACATGCTCAACATTGCTAATTATTAAAGAAATACAAATCAAAATTACAATGAGGTATCACCTCACACAAGTCCAAATGGCCAACATCAAAAAGTCTACAAAGGGACTTCTTTGGTGACGCAGTGGTTGAGAGTCCGCCTACCGCAGCAGGGGATATGTGTTTGTGCCCCAGTCTGGGAAGATCCCACATGCCGTGGAGCAGCTGGGCCTATGAGCCGTGGCCGCTGAGCCTGCGTGTCCGGAGCCTGTGCTCTGCAACGGGAGAGGCCACAACAGTGAGAGGCCCGCATACCACACACACACACACAAAAAATGTCTACAAATAATAAAAGCTGGAGAGGGTATGGAGAAAAGGGAACCATCCTACACTGTTGGTGTGAATGTAAATTACTGCAGTCACTATGGAAAACAGTATGGAGGTTTCTTAAAAAAAACTAAAACTCGAGTTACCATACATTGTATTCCTGGGCATATATCTGGAAAGCAGGAAAACTCTAATTTGAAAAGATACATGGACCCCAATATTCACAGCAGCACAATTTATAACAACCAAGACATGGAAGCAACCTAAATGGCCATCAACAGATGAATAAATGTGATATATATATATATATATATATATATACACACACACACACACACACAATGGAATATTACTCAGCCGTAAAAAACAATGAAATAATGACATTTGCAGCAACAGGGATGGACCTAGAGATTATCAACCTAAGTGAAGTAAGTCAAACAGAGAAAGACAAACATCACAGGATATCACTTATGTGTAGAATCTTAAAAAAATGATACAAATGAACTTATTTACAAAACAAAGATAGACTCACATATATAGCAAACCAACTTATGGTTATCAAAGGGGAAAGTGGGGCTAGGGATAAATTAGGAATTTGGGATTAAGAGATACACACTACTAAACATAAAATAGATAAACAACAAGGTCCTACTGTATAACACAGAGAACTGTATTCAATATCTTGTAATAACCTATAATAGAATAGAACCTGAAAAATAATATATATATATAACTGAATCAACTTACTGTACACCTGAAATATTGTAAATCAACTATACTTCAGTAAAAAAAAAGTTTAAAAAGACTCTCTTCAAAAACTAAAATAGTAAATAATTGATAGGTATGTAGTAATTGTAATTATGTTAAATGTTTTGGGGTTGCTTTTGTAGTTCCTTTTCGTCTCTTTTGTCTTTTTTGCTCTCTTCCCTGGTGATTTGGTGTCTATCTTTAGTGTTGTGTTTGGGTTCCTTTCTCTTTTATATGTGTGTATCTATTATAGATTTTTAGTTTGTTATTACCATGACATTTGCATATAGCAATCTCTATCTCTCTGTCATCTATTATCTATCAATATGATTATTTTAATTTGCTGATCCATTAAGTTTGAAATCATTATAACAACGATGCATTTTAACCCTCCCTTATTAGTTGTTTTGACATCACATTTTGCATCTTTTCATTTTGTGTGTCCCTTCACTTTACATAGTGGATATAGTTCTTTATTTCTAGTAAAGCTTTTTTCATGGTGCTGAACTCTTGGCTTTTGCTCTATACAACTTTTGATCTCTCCTTCAAATCTGAATAAAATCTTGCTGTGTAGAGTATTTTTAGTAGTAGGTCTCATCACTTTAAATATATCATGCCACTCCCTTCTGACCTTCAGAGTTTCTGCTGAAAAGTCAGTTCACGGCAATTGGAGAGTTCCCTCTACGAAACTTATTGTTTTTCTACTGCTGCTTTTAATACTGTCTCTTTTTATCTTTAATGTTTGCCATTTTACATGGAGTGTGTCTTCATGTGATCCTCTTTGTGTTGACCCTGTTTCTGACTCTCTGTGCTTCCTGGACCTGGAGGTCTGTTTCCTTTCTCAGGTAAGGGAAGTTTTCAGCTATTATGTTTTCAAATCTGTTCTCTGCCCCTTTATCTCTCTCTTCTCTTCCTGGAACACCTATAATGTGAATATTAGTACACTTGGTATTGTACCAGAGGTCTTTTAAACTGTCCTCATTTTAAAAACTCTTTTTTTTTTTTTTTCATTTTTCTATTGGTTTCAGTGACTTCCACTACTCTGTTTTCCAGTTTGGTTCTTTTCTATATTTTTTTAATCTCTTTTTAAACATTTCTAACTTCTCACTCTGTTCATAAAATCCTGCAATAGTTAAATCCTACAGTGCAGGTGTTGTAGAAACTTCTGCTTTGATTGTTGGAAAATCACCTTAATGAGACCATCCCTAATTTTCCTCCTTATACATTGTTCTTCATGATTGCTTGCTTTTTTTGTTTTCTTCTTTCTGACAGATTTTTCTTTCATTTTTACTCTTTAAAGCTACGTCTGAAGTGGGTGTAATTTGGAATAATTACCTATTTGGTAGAGTATGGTTTTTACAGCCTTCTTCCTACTTGTGCAACTCTGAACACCAAGGGTTGATTTGAAGTAAAAAAGTCAAAGCATTCTTTTCTGGTTTAGTTTTTCCTTTGCCAAAACAGGTCATTCAAAGCATAGTAGGTTTCTGATCTGTTTGCTTGCAAGCGTTTCAAATGTGCATGTAAAATTACACAAAATTCTTTGGGTGCATAATTCTCAGGTTTACTTTATTTATTAGATTTGTTAATATTATCTTCCTCTTCCCCTTAATTTTGGCTGATTTGAGGTAAACTGAAGGAAAAGATTCAGGTATGTCAGTATTAGGTTGAATGGTCTTTGTCTCAGGACTAAGATGTTTGTTCAACCAAGGAGTCTTATTGGGTCTTTATTGCTAAGCCTTTTCCTATTCCATATCATCTTTTGACTTGTATCCAGGAGTGGTTGGTGGCTTTTCCAAGCCCATAATTTCTTTATTTCTATATTTCCTCTATTGTCATCTATGTTTGAAAACCAGTCAACTCTTGCTTGATCTCAAGCTTCAGATCATAGCCAATACACATTTTGTTTTCAACTCAATTTCCCTGAAGTCAGGCTTAGTAGGCACATAGTCTGTTTTGAAATTGTCAACCGTTTTATGGGCAATAGTTTTACTGAACACTCTGCCATTATATAACAGATCTTCAGCTTTACAATTTGCAATATCTCTTTCCTTACCATCTGTCATCCAACCACGAAGGCAATGACACACACTTTAGGTGACTATAAAGGCAGCAAGCCATCTCCAGTTAAGTTTTGGTATAAGGTTTTGTTTTAAGTTCATGGAGTGTTAGCTGCACTAATAAATGTACAAAGACTCAAATGTGAGTGAGGTTTATCATTCAAGTAAATTCCAAAATTGTGTTCCTGACTAGCTTGTGTTTTTCTTCTTAGTAGTAATTTACAAATCAGGGTTTCTTTTACCTTGAGGCTCTGTGTTTTTCAACCCTTGGGCTTTCATGCACATTGGATCATGTCCAAAGGAAAGGGAAAATGCACGGATGATGGGGTACAGGAAGTTTCATGAGTCAATCCTAGAAATAGTACACAGCACTCCCACTCATATTGTGTTGCTCAATCACAGTGCATGACCACTCTTAACATCAATGTAATCTAGCTGTGTGTGCAGGAAGAAGAATAAACAGTTCTGAGTCCGTTTTCACATCAGTATGTGATTTGATAATATCATTTCAAATTTCCTGCAGAGAGGGATTTCTCCTTTTCTAACATGCCACTTGCAAAATATTGGGAGGGAAAACCTGTGATTTTGGAAAGGTGTTTTTGGTCATAGAAGAATTGAGGCCATTGTATCTTGAGGTACAACAGCTGCACCTTGAGAAGTAAACTGTCAAGTAGAAAATTTTGACCAAGTGCTGATGGACATATAAATTACATCCTCAGTCAAGAAAGTGTGTCAGGAGAATCAACATACCTCTTTGACCAATGAAAGTGAATATTCAGGGAAAGGATAAACAAAAATCCTTCTAGATACAATTTTACACTAAGATGTGTCAATTGGTTTGGATTTTTTTTTTTGCCGTACGCGGGCTTCTCAATGTTGTGGCCTCTCCCGTTGCAGAGCACAGGCTCCGGACGCTCAGGCTCAGCGGCCATGGCTCACGGGCCCAGCTGCTCCACGGCATGTGGGATCTTCCCAGACTGGGGCACGAACCCATGTCCCCTGCATCGGCAGGCAGACTCTCAACCACTGCGCCACCAGGGAAGCCCCTGGATTTTTTTATTTTAGAAAAATATTAAAGAATTAACTGTGAAATAAGAGGCATATTTCTAGACCAAGTGAACTCAATTCTATTTAAATTTACCTTTGCTTTATGCATGCACATGCTTTGTTGACTCAAGGATGAAATGAGTGGTTCTGGACTTAAACTGAAATAAGTGATGGAAAGAGTGTGTGGATATTGTGACATAAATCATTCAAAACCTTAAACTTTTATTCATCATATATTTCAAAAAAATACAAGGTGGCATGCCTGAGCTGTATTATTTGAAGGATAGTCTCCAAGCGAAGATACTTCATTGTCTTTTGTCAAAATACATCCTTCTTCCAACTGTACATGTGAATACTGTCACGATCGTGCACATTTAAAAGTTACAGAAAAATTTGAATGCTCCAGGGCTTTTCATTCCTGTTACTGTCATTATTAATTTCAAATGATGTCATCTAACAAAACTTTTAAAACTAAAACATGCAATGGCAAGAGATTGTGTTTTCTGATTCCCAAAATAATATGTTTGGAGAGTTATTTTGACCATAATTCACTTCAGGTTGCCCAAGGGAGTAACAGGAAAATAGCTTGTGCTCTGACTATTCATTTTCATCTACACTGTATTTTACATTCTGCTTTATCTAGGCTCTTCTCATTAAAATAAATATGATTAATTGGCAGTCATTGCTTGTAAAGCTTAAATTTCCTTCAGATACATTTGGAATTAAAATATCTTTTCAATTTTATTAGGAGGTAGCATGAACAGCTTACCATCTTTCTATTAGTTCTTTTTATTTTTTTTATTTTTTTTATTTTTTTTTATTTTTTTATTTTTTAAACATCTTTATTGGAGTATAATTGCTTTACAATGGTGTCAGTCTCTGCTTTATAACAAAGTGAATCAATTATACATACACATATGTTCCCACATCTCCTCCCTCCTGCGTCTCCCTCCTTCCCACCCTCCCCATCCCACCCATCCAGGTGATCACAAAGCACTG
>RJWK010047242.1:0-17357 GCA_004363435.1 Platanista minor
ATCTAAAAAAAAAAAAAAAAATGCATAACTGTTAGAAGGAGCGAAGCCTCTATCTTTAAAAAGAAAAACAAACAAAAAGAAAACTAAAAAACCTTTAAGTCCTGTGAGTCTTTCATGACTCATCAAGCTTGAGGTAATCTCAGGGACCCCTACCACAGCCTACTTTCCAGAGTTAAGTTAGCAGAGGTTTTTCTCACGCACTCCTGTGGATGTTGCTACTACTTCACTCTTGCTCATTTCTCCAACAAAGTGCTGAAAAGAATATAGTTATAGCAAATAAAAAAAATTAGTAATAGCAGAAAGCAATTTAGTAATAGGAGAAAGAAAACCTGTGAGTTATTCTTACACCTCTGTTAATATTTTTCATTGTTTTTTTACTTCATTGTGTGACTGCGAAAAACTTGTACCAGGAGGGGACTGGTCATCTCTGGTATTTTCTTGTGTCTTCTTAAGCTTGCATGACATTTTTATTTTTAGTCCATGTTTTTTTTGCAATAATTCTTTTAACCTACTTCCCTTTTTGTGGTGATAAGTTAATAAGCTAATATAGTCTATAAATCCACTTTAGAAATCACAGATGAAGAGGTCTTAATGGATAGAAAGCACGTAATTGAATGAGGGCTCCACCCTCAAACCCCCAAATTTTGAGTTAATTGTAGTTAAATTGTGTTCCCCCCCCCAAATTCATATTTTGAAGTTGTAACTCCTAGTAGCTCAGAATGGGACTGTATTTGGAGATAAGATCTTTAAAGCAGCAATTAAGGTTAAATGAGGTCTAATCCAATCTGACTTGTGTCCTTATAAGAAGAGATTAGGACACATAGAGAAAAGACCATGTAAGCACGCAGTGAGAAGGCAGCTGTCTTCAAGCCGAAAAGAGATGTTTCAGAAGAATCCAACTCTGCTGATGCTTTGATCTTGAGCTTCTAGCCTCTAGAATTGTGAAAAAATAAATTTCTGTTAGTCTTCCAGTCTATAATACTTAGTTAAGGCAGAGCAGCTCTAGAAAACTAATACACTCTCCAAACTGTAAAACTACTAATGGACCTTTAGTATAAATAGCAAAACTGTATGTGATTATATGATATATGCACTCAGGAAACAATTATGAATCTGATATTAAATATTGGAAAACAATTTTTTCCTAGTATTTTAGAAAAAAAATGTATGTCTGCTCTAGAGTTTCTTATAACCTAAATTTCTATGTGAGTGATTCTTGGCCTATAGGCCATGCACCAGGTGACTGAAAGTTGAATACAGTAAATTTATGAATTTATTTGTACAACAAATAATAACTCTAAAATGAATAAATAATCCCTGTACCCAGCTATATTTCAGACTTTCAAATGTAAGTAAATGATATTTTGATTTCAAGATACAAATCATTTATAAGTATTTCTACTTAAGTGATTGTACTATTGTGCCATTAATTAATGAATTCTAAGAAAAAGTTATCATGTAAGAGTCCACATGTTTTTCATGTTATAAAGAAATAATCATACTGAATGTATGGAATCTGCATATGGATATCACTTTCAATTTTAAATAAAGCTGGGAAGTGTGTGTCTTTGTCTTTGGAAAAATAACACAATATATGACCTAGAATCATAGAGAGAAAAGATATCTTCTGTATTATTGATTTTAAAATCTTTATTTTCATATGAAGAAAAAAAAGCTGAGACACTTATTATTACTTAACTGCGCTAATACCTGGGTCATTTAATCTAGTAAAGGCAATATAGAATAGTTGTTTGTGACCTCTGAAGTTGGCTTAAATTTGTTCAATTTCCAGCTTCACAATTCACTAGCTGTGTGATATTGAGAAAACTAAATTAATGTCTGCATCTCAATTTTCAAACCTACAAAATGGGGATGATGAGTTTCCTTCATAGGAATTTTGTGAGAATTAAAGGAGAAAAAGCAGTCAAGGCACTTGGCACAGGGTCTACTAAAAGAACAGTGAGCAAAAGTTTGTCTACCCCATTTCTTCTAGCATTAAGCTAAGTTTCCTCTACAAACCCTTTACTGAATTCACACACCCAGTCAACTTCTACCCTGGATACCGAAGAAACAAAGTAATTCTAAGAGTGACTTAGAAAGAAAAGTATCATAGCTCTCTAGCAGGAACCAAATCAACTTAAACTGTGCTAATTTCCCTGAAACTAAGTACTTGGACTTAAAGCTGCAGGACAGCTTCCTTCTCTGATGCACTTCAGTGACTCCTGTGAAATTCTTAATTTTTCACTGAACCTAAAGCCTTTCAAAGAGTCAAAACATGACAATTGGAAAGCAGTTTGTCATTGACTTCAAAATATCTGTTTGTGTCTTTATTCCAACAATGCCTTGTGATCGTTTTCTTTTTGAAAACACAACTGGTAAATATCAAAGAGAAAGAATTAATGTGTATAAACCTCTTATAAAAAAATTACTGATCTTTTCCATCTTCAAATAAGACATAATACTGTTGGGAGTGAGGATAATGTCACCAGGTTAATAATTTAATTTATGAGAGTACATACACAATTGCACATTGCAAAGGAGACTGGGCTTGCTCTAATCATCAGTGAAATCAATGCAGGATGATAATGGAAATCAGCCCTTTAAAAACTACCAGGCAAATTATTACCCAATCCGTCAGACAAAGAATATTTCTTTATTAATTCTCACTCAACGTTCAACAGGATACTTTACATGACTTAATAATCAGTTACTTATTAACATATTTATAATTATGTTATTTCATTTTACACCAGCTTATTGTATCTTATTTGATTGTTTCTGCTTTTCTCCACCTCCACCAAAATATTTTGGAATGAAAAAATTTACTTTTTTATGGTCTTCTGACATTTCCAATTACCAAGTATTCTCATTCATGAGAACAATAGCTGATAAATTCATAAGACAGAAAACCATAAATTGAATAAGATATTTATAGAACATTATTTCAGCTGTGTATTGCAGAACATTTGAGTGTATAACTAAAAATCAACTGAGACAAGTGATACATCTTTAGAAGAAAACAATGCAAACTGACAAAGTAGTAAGCACTCTTTTCTTGTTTTTGCTTTCTTCTTCTTTGGTTTCCTTTTTTATAAGGAGGAAATTATAACTAATGAAGGTGTTAAGAAAAATTATTCAAAACTTGAAAATAAGGCCAAAGGAAGCTTGCATGTTTTTTTGCCTCACCCTCGAGCATTGTCCAATAGGCCCACGAAAAGATAATGTAATTTTCTAGGAGGGATATTTTTTTGTTTGACTTAATAGCTCCAGTTTATTAGAGACCGCAAATTCTGTGAAGTGATATGTTAACATGCAGATGCAAATTATTTTTTGTCGGTAGGAAATACACCCAATAGATTATGGTTTTCTTGCCCTTTAGGATGTTAATCCATTTTATATCTAATTCAGTAATCTTATTTCACCATTTTTCAGTAATCTTATTTCACCATTTTTCACTCTTTAGTTCTGTCTCTTTATCATTTTGCTGTTTCCTTCATTGAAGAGTTAAATCTTTGACATATGTTCACTTTATATTGGGAAGTATGTTATTAATATTTGGAAAATTATACTTTTACTACTCTTATTTTTATTATGAATACTTTGAATTTGAATTTCAAATTAGAATTATACTCTTAAAATTATATTTTATTAAGGAAAGCAATAGTCATTTGTAAAGCAAGGTAGTTACTATCAACAATGAAAAAAAACAATTAAAGGAGGGCAAGAGTCACTTATATCAAAGGAATCCATTGGATTTAAGATGTACTATGCTTCTTTGCAACTGTATATTTGCAAAGCACCAAGCATCCCGACATCATCTTGACATACCTCCATTAACTCTGTGAAATTTATCTATATCCCTTCCTAAGAATTTTCAGATTTTTCTAATTTAATCTATTTTCTCCCTCTTAAAAGAAAGACACTCTTTGTAACTCCTAGGTATGAAATCATTTTCCTGATTCTTCCTCAAGTGATAAGTAAATGGTGTAGCTTAGGAAGGGGCATAAGAAGGAAAAGAGGGGAGGTGGGTGGGGGAGGGATGATTTGGGAGGTTGGGGTTAGCAGATGCAAACTATTATGTTAGAATAGATAAAAAACAAGGTCCTATTGTGCAGCACAGGGAACTATGTTCAATATCCTGTCATAAAACATAATGGAAGGGCTTCCCTGGTGGTGCAGTGGTTGAGAGTCCGCCTGCCGATGTGGGGGACGTGGGTTCATGCCCCGGTCCAGAAGGATCCCATGTGCCATGGAGTGGCTGGACCCATGAGCCATGGCCACTGGGCCTGCACGTCCAGAGCCTGTGCTCTGCAACGGGAGAGACCACAGTGGTGAGAGGCCCACGTACCACACACACACAAAAAAAACATAATGGAAAAGAAAAAAAATTGGTGGGATTGCTCAGTCCTTCAGGAACTCTGACCCTTCTGACGAATGTCTCGCAAGAGTGGGGTAAGAGGGTATATCATTGAAGAACAACTGAGAAGGTGGTTGGAAAGGTGATCAAGATCATTGCCAATGGTTCACAGTTCTACTTAGACACCTCTCTATCTTCAATTTCATTTGTCATATAGAGGTTGGCTGGGTTAGGTGGGAGCTTAAGCATAAAAGAATATTTTTATCTGAGAGCTTTTTCTCCTTTAGTTTGTGTTATTCCTTCAGCCTTTGTTAGAGCATAGGGTCCAGTTTCAGTCACTACTCTTGGGGAAAAGACACAATGAACACACTTAAGGGAGATAAAATAGTTCTAGGAAAAAATGTTTTAGGAGATCTTTTGGTTTCGATTTTGTTTTAGTTTGTTTTTTGTTTGTTCTTGGTTTGTTTTTAGTTTTTAGCTTATTAGAGAGAAGTCTGAGAAATAATTTAATTACTCTCAGCAGGAAATAGTACAGTTATTTTGAACAATCAGGTAGTTTTCCCTGGATCAACAAAGGAGAATTCAAAAGCTTACATTGAAAGAGAAATTCTTATAGATTCATGTCATTCAGATCTGGAATGGCATTTAACATTTGAAAACAGTTAGTCTCACCACACATTTCTTCAAAGGAAGAAACATAGATTCAAAATGTACTGACTTATACAAGGCCACTCAGTTGGTAAAGAGATGTAGAAGGGGCAGCATATAACAAATAAAGGAGCGCTTTACTGAAATGGGAGAAACCTGAACTCCAGAGCACATTTTGCCCTCAAAATTCCTTTTCTCAAATGTTGGGAATGACATCAAGACAACTACTTTAACTCTATTTATTTTGCAAAGCTAGGTCTGGCTTAAGGCTATTTCTCAATCTTAGTACCAAATATTTTCAAATTCAACAATTCTCACTTTTACTGAAAGAACGAAGCACTTCCAAGGATCATAACTATGATTGGTTTTATTTGATGCCTTTGGAATAGGCTGTGAATATATTTATCATATTTTTATGTCCCACAGCTCTTGGTCTGAGGCTCAGTTGAGGTTTGCATTAGTAACTAAAATTAATTTCTCTGTTCTACTCTGACAGCAATTTTGAATTACTGTAAATTTCAAGACACGTTCATCAACTATAAGTAATTACTAATAAGTGACAAGTACTTTATTTTGTGTCTTTAATTAGTTGCAAAGTAATGTATTTCCTAGAGTGTTGGATGATAAAAACAAATAGCATAAATCATTTTAAGATTGATTTTTTAATTTTTGTTTCCAATGAACATTTTGAATAAGAATTAAAAAATTATAGTGTGCAATACAACTAAATAAATGTTTCCAGGAATGATGCCTTTTTAATTGAAAATAATAAAACAACCTGCATTTAGTTTCACCAAGCCACATGATACTACCACATCTCTCAATAGATTTCAGCATTTTTATGCTTTAATATTGCATTTCACTTTTTTTAATACAAGTAATCAGAGTCTTGTTTTGAAAGCAAACCATTTATTACTTGGTATGTGGCTATTTATTACCTCTCAGTTATGTTTTGCAGTCATGCAATAGAAATGGCAGTTAACAGATCATTTCTCTAACAATCTGGGAATGAATTACGATGCCATAGAAAGTAGAATGGCAGAATGAACAATTAATGGTTTCCAAAAGTATGTTAGTAAATCTGTGCTAGAAATACAGACATATCTAAAACTATATTTGATTTATTTCTATTTTTTTCATGTTTTCCCAAAAGACTTCTGTCAAGCAAACATAAAGACACTGGAGATATGGGAAGAAGTTTAAATGGACCAATTTTCTCATCTTTCACATGTATGTGTCAATAGTTGAATTTAATTTGAAAAATCAAGTATGAAATTTTAGTTATGGAAGTAATGCTGATGAGCAGTAACAGAACTCAGAAAATAGCAACTTTGAGATACAATGTTTGGGATTACCATGCGCTTACCATGTTTCCATTGCTTTTGAGGTTTTTTGTCAAAGTTTGCTACATATGTTTGGTGATCTATGCATATTTTGATTCCCACAGGGCATTTCTTATTTTGCAGAAAATATGTTTATTTATATTTATATATTTAAAGCATGTGACAAGTTTAAAACATTTATATTGAAAATTTTAACAATGTTAACATTATTTTAATTTTTCAGTTCTTTCCAAAATATTGGATAAAACCTGGTGCCTCTATATGAAAGATTAATGGTCATTTGTTTAGTATTAATTTAAAAATGCCATTATTCCTAGAACCTGAGAAATAAAATGGTGACAAATCCTTGGTGATAGTTACATTTTTCAAGTGAGGTGGTTTACATTCCCTGCTTTCATCAATTTGAGAGAAGATCTGAGTTATAGCTAATGAATCAATGAAGATAATTTTTAATAATATGTCACAATTTATTTTTAGCACTTACTTCAGAAAGATTTCAAAGAGTGAACTTGATAGAAGAAAACTAATGTCACTTTCATGTATTTATTTATATGAATACTATGGCTCAGCTGATAGCAGTTAGTGATTAATAGGAGTAGAATTTATGCAGAAACATGACACTGTTTAGAAAAGTTATTTCAATTTATATATACAAAGAATAATAGAAAAAAGTATCATTTTTCTCATTAAATATATATTCCAGTTAATTTTTATGTTTAATAAACGCTAACATTTTTTCATTTTTTAATGTTTTTGATGAAGTGTGTACTAATAATAATCATAATGAACTTTAGAAGAAATTTTGATTTTTACACTTGAGATTCATGTTCACAAGAAAACAAATAAAACAATTTTTTTCATATTTCATGTAATAAAATTGTCAAGTGATGGATAAAGTATTTTACAGCTAAAAATATAAGAAAATAAAATAAATATTCTGTGAAAAATTTGGAGTGAAACTACATGTCCATACAAGAATAGGAAAATATTAAATGTATGAATATTAATGAAGTTAATGTTCATATGTTTTAAATAAAAAGATGCTGCATGTTTAGATCCATTAGGTATATTTAGAAGTATTATGTAACACTTTAAAATATACAAATAATTTTATATACTTAAATATGCTAAAAATTAGTTTTAAGTGATTTAATTTTATTATGACAATTTTTAAATATCATCTTACATATGTTCAAGAAGTGTAGGGTTTTTCTGTAATTCCTTTTGGTCTGCATAAGAACATGTTAGAAAGCCAATGATATGTTTGACTCTTCAGTAGTAGACTATTTGCATAATTTTATCTTATTTTTTGTTATTTTTGATTGAGGTGATATTTACACAGCATAAAAATCCAGAGGTAATGTTTCTAATGTAATGGAGTTCATTAACAAGAGCATTGGCATTTAAAAAACTTAATAGACTTTATTTTTTAGAGCTGTTTTAGATTTAGAAAACTTTAGTGAAAATACAGAGTTCCCATTTGACAACCTCCCTGGTAATTCTCCCTATTATGACATACTGCATTAATGTGGTACATTTGTTACAGTTGGTGAGCCAATATTGATAAGTCATTATTAACAAAATCCATAGTTTACGTTAGGGTTCACTCTTAGTATTGTACATTGTATAGGTTTTAAAAATGTATGACATGTATCCATCATTATACAGAATAGTTTGGCCACACTAAAAATCCTCTGTGGGTCTTCCCTGGTGGCGCAGTGGTTGAGAGTCCGCCTGCCGATGCAGGGGACACAGGTTCAGGCCCCGGTCCGGGAAGATCCCACATGCCACGGAGCGGCTAGGCCCGTGAGCCATGGCCGCTGAGCCTGTGCTCCACAACGGGAGAGGCCACAACAGTGAGAGGCCCACATACCACACACACAAAAAAAAATCCTCTGTGTTCTGCCTACTCATCTCTTTTCCCACCCTCCAACCCCTGACAACCACAGATCATTTTACTATCTCCATAGTTTTGCCTTTTCCAGAATGTCATATAGCTGGAATAACACAGTATGTAACTTTTTCAGATTGGTTTCCTTAACTTAGCAGTATGCACTTAAGGTTCTTCCTTGTCTTTTCATAGCTTGATAATTCCTTTTTATCACTGAATAATATTCCATTGTATGGATGTACCAGTTTGTTTATCCATGACCTATTGAAGGATGTTTGGGTTGCTAATGAGTTCTGGCAGTTATGAATAAAGCTGTTATAACATTTGTGTGCAGGTTTTTGTGTAGGGTAAGTTTTCAATTCATTTGGGTAAGTCTAAGCACAGTAACTGGCAAATTTTTAAAGTAAGCAATAAAATGACATAGAGTATCTTCTCAATGTTGTACAGCCACCCCATCTACACAGTTCCAAAATATTTTTATCACCACAAAATAAAACCCTGTACCTATTGAAATTAAGCAGTCATGTAGCTTTTTGTGTCTGGCTCCTTTCATTATGCATAATGTTTTTAAGGTTCATCCACATTATAGAATATACTAGTATGATATCCCTTTTGTAGCTGAATAATATTCCACTTCATGTATGTATGTATGTATATACTACAATTTATTTATACTTTTGTCCAGTTTTGGACATCGGATTTTTTTCCACCTTTTAGCTACTATGAATAGTGCTATTATAAACACACATATGCGGGTATTTGTTTGAGTACCTTATCTCACTTCTTTTGAGTGTACACATAGGAGTGTAATTATCAGGTCATATGATGATTTTTTTTTTTTTTTTTCAGTATGCGGGCCTCTCACTGTTGTGGCCTCTCCCGTTGCGGAGCACAGGCTCCGGACGCGCAGGCTCAGCGGCCATGGCTCACGGGCCCAGCTGCTCCGCGGCATGTGGGATCTTCCCAGACCGGGGCACGAACCCGTGTCCCCTGCATCGGCAGGCGGATTCTCAACCACTGCGTCACCAGGGAAGCCCCATATGATGATTTTATGTTCAACTTTTTGAGAAATCACTGAACTGTTTTCCACAGAGATGAACCATTTTACATTCCTATTAGCAGTATATGAAGGTTCCAATTTCTCCATATCTTTTCAACACTTGCTAATTTCCATTTTTAAAAATATTATTATAGCCATCCTAGTATGTGTGAAGTGGTATCTCAAGATTTTGACTTGCATTTTCCTAATAACTAATGACATCCTACTTCTTTTCATGTGCTTTTTGGACATTTGTATATTTTCTTTGGAGTAATATCTATTAAAGTCCATTGTGCATTTTTAAATTGGGTTGTTTTTTTTTTTGAGTTTTAGAAGTTTTAAAAAATATATTCTGCATGTTAAACCTTTGAAGGTTAGTTTTATGTGTCAACTTGACTGGGCTAAGGGATCCTCATATAGCTGGTAAAACATTGTTTCTGGGTGTGTCTGTGATTTCTATAAAAAGCTACATTTGGTTCAGTAGACTGAGTAAAGTGATCTCTTACCAAAGTGGGTGGGCCTCATCTAATCCTTTGGAAGGCTGAATGGAACAAAAAGGCAAAGGAAGGAAGGGCAAATTATCTTTTCTTGATCTGGGATGTCCATCTTTTACTGCCCTCAGACATCAAAGCTCCTGGTCTGTGGGCCCTTGGACTCCAGGACTTATACCATCAGCTCCCGTGGTTCTCAGAACTTCTGATTCAGATCAAATTATACAATGATCTTCCCTGGTTCTCCAGCTTGCAGACAGCAGACTGTGGAACTTTTCCACATCCATAAGAGTGTGAGCCAATTCTTATAATCTCTCTTCTCTCTCTCTCTTTCTTATATCTATATCTATATCTATATAGCTACAGCTATCCCCTATTGGTTCTGTTTCTCTGGAGAACCATGAATAATACAGTATCTTTTTCAGATATATGATGTGAAATATTCCCTCCCATTCTGTAGGTTATTTCTCTTTCTTGATAATGCCCTTTTTGCAGGAATAAAATAAATGTCCAAATTCATTCTTTGGTATGTGGATATTCATTTGTCCTACCACCACTTGTTGAAGAGACTATTTTCTTTTTTTCTTTGTTTGTCAAAATATGTATCTAATACTTCTCAAATGATAAGGATATAATTCTTCATATGTATCATACATATTTTAGTCTCCAATATTTTTTATAAATGTTTACATTTTTAATTCTTAGACACTAATTTTGTTGGAAAATTTTCAAACAAATTTTCTTACATTTTCTCACTGCAAAGAGCAGCTAAACTGAGATGAATTTTAGCAGAGTTTTAGTGTCAGATAGTATGTCTGTTTATGTGTGTGTGTGTGTGTGCATTGGGAGTGGGTGTGTGTGCTCAAACTCTTCAGAATTATTCTATGTAGATATCAAGCTTAACTCATGTCGAGACTAAGTATGGTAGAGGTTTGTTCTGTTTTGATTACATCACTAGATGTATATGAATTAGTGAGGAAAATGTAAGGTTGAGTGATGAGATTATATCTGGTGCAGTTCCACCCACAGGAACTGCCTCCACCTTTGCCTAGCTCAGCATTCTTCCATACCCAAGTATCAGCAAATTACCATTTGTTTGTGTGATTTCAACAAATGGTAACAAAATCTACTCAGAGTGAAATCCTAATAATTGTCCCCAGAAACCTAAAGATGAGTGGTGCCAGTCCCAACTTTCCTTTACTCCATGACCTCTCAGTACTGCTGACTGTGCTGCTGACATTTCTTCATTTTCAGGTTAGACAATTATCATGATGATCCAGAATATATAAGGAGAAAATTACTTTTTTATAGTGTACTGAGTGTTTTGTCTCTTAAATTCAAGAATGATATTTTTCTTTTACTTATCATATTGACCATTTAAAGAACTATCCTCACTATTCATGTGGCAAGAGGCATCTCCTACTCAACAAACACATCTATAAATTTGATCTATTATTACCACTTCTAGAAACATATTCTTAAAAAATAACTGGACAAATGCACAAAGATACATATGATTTTCTTCAATATGTTGTTTAGTGAAAAATTGAAAATGAAATAAATGTGTAACAATAATAGGTTAAGTAAGTTAAAGAATAAAATAACATGTAAAGTTTAAAAATGAGAGCAAACATCTTTGTTTAGCATGCATTACTGACCATAATATATTGTTATTTAAATAGAGAAGTTTACAGACAATATGTAGACGTGAACCATTTTTGTAATGCATTACACAGGTATATAATACACATATTATGATAAAGTTATAGAGACATACATTTATTTTTTCTTGTTTCCAGGTTATGGCAATTTGAATTATTATATTTTAGGGGCTATATTAATTTTCAGTTTATATGTAATAAACATACAGTGTACATTAAAAAGGATGTAGCTCACAATACTTTTTTTTCCTCTAGAATGTTATAAATAGGCCAGTGTTCTTTCATTATGCAATATAATGGAGTTGTCACAACTGGACACACTGAAGAGGTTAAAAGGGCAAGTTAATAGCATATCAAAGCTAATGATAAAAAGTAACATATGAAAATGTAAAGAATTTTAGGCAAAAGTGACTTAATAACACAATTTTAGCTTAGAGTCCCAGGGGCACGACTTCCACTCTGAGTAATGTCTTATGATATAAGTAGTCACAGGTCACCAGAAAACTGTACAGAGTAATACAGAAATGCATTTATAAGCAGTTTCTAGTAGACATTCAATTTTTCATTCAAATCTTCTGCTTACAATTAGCCATAGGGGCAGAAACTAGCCGGCAAGTAATTGCACTTGTAATGGGTTTTCTAAGTAATAACTATGTTACTTCTTCCCTAAAATGAAGGGACTTCTTTCCAATTGTATGTGCAAGTAGACCTCATTATGAGGTCTACTATTTTCAGCATCCATTTGGCAAGTGCAAAAGATTTGGGGGTCAAAATGATGAATGTTTAAAGTGTATACTCCAAGAATGTACTCGTTCTAGTTATCCACTGCTGCTGTTACAAACTAACCAAAATTAGAACCTTAAGCAACACCATTTATTAAATATTATAACTGAGTGGTTCAGGAATTTCTCAGGAATCAGCTGTCTATTTCTTCTACTCCACATGACATTGACAGTGGTTACTTGGTTTTATCTAGTTTGTGAATGGACTTGACCATGCTTTACTTGCATATCTTTCACCTTGATGAAGATTGTGGAATAATGGCCCTCACCTGGAACCCTTGAGCAAAGCACCAGCATGGTGACAACAGGTTAGGTGGGATTCTTACCTGGGGGTTCACAAAGTCAAGATGAACTGTTCTAGTGAAGCTGTCCCCAACCTTATTGGCACCAGGGACTGGTATCCTGGAAGACAATTTTTCCATGGACGGGGGCTGGGGGATGGTTTCAGGATGATTCAAGTACATTACATTTATTGTGCACTTTACTTCTATTATTATTACATTGTAATTTATAATGAAATAATTATACAACTCACCATAATGCAGAATCAGTGGGAGCCCTGAGTTTGTTTTCACTAGCCACTCACTGATAGGGTTTTGATATGAGTCTGCAAGCAATTGATTTATTATGGTATCTATGCAATCAAACGTCTCTGCTAATGATAATCTGTGTTTGCAGCCGCTCCCCAGCACTAGTATCACCACCTCAGCTCCACCTCAGATCATCAGGCATTAGATTCTCATAAGAAG
Source organism: Platanista minor (assembly GCA_004363435.1). Lineage (NCBI taxonomy): Eukaryota > Metazoa > Chordata > Mammalia > Artiodactyla > Platanistidae > Platanista > Platanista minor. The sequence goes on from RJWK010047242.1 coordinate 12,962, forward strand.
CACTCAATCTAGATCCCTCGCATGCACAGTTCACGTAGGGTTTGCACTCCTATAAGAATCTAATGCTGCCGCTGATCTGAGAGGAGGCAGAGCCCAGGTGGTAATGCGAGGGATGGGGAGTGGCTGTAAATACAGGTGAAGCTTGGCTGGCTCGCCTGCCACTCACCTCCTGCTGTGTGGCCCAGTTCCTAACAGGCCAAAGACCGGTACTGGTCCATGGCCCAGGGGTAGAGGACTCCTGTTCTAGAAAACAAGGTAGGAACTGTGTATACTTTTGGTTAAGTTTTGAAAGTCACTTAGCATCATTTCTGTAATCTTTTGGTTATAGTAGTTACAAGCCTTCCTAGGTTTAAGAGGAGCTGAGGAGTATCAAAGAATTTGTAGTGATGTCTTAAAACTGGCATAAAATAGCCTAAGAAAGAAAGAAGGAGAAATACAATAGTGGAAACATGCATTTATAGGCAAGCACTAAATGAGTAACTGAAGTATTGGGTTGGCCAAAAAGTGCCTTTGGTTTTTAAATAAAAATAAAAGACACATTTTTCATTTTCACCAAGAACTTGATTGAACAACATACCACCCTTTTGTTTCACTACCTTCTGCCATTTTCCAGGCAACTATGTAATTCCATCTTCCCAAAATTTCTTATGTTTTTGAGTAAAGAACTGTTCCAGGTGCCTTTTACAGTCTTCCAGGAATTGAAATTTTTTCCTTTAAGAGAATTTTGTAAAGACTGAAATAAATGGAAATCTGAAGGTGCAATGTCTGGTGAATATGCTGATGAATCAGAACTTCCCAGCCAAGCTGTAACAGTTTTTGCTTGGTCATCAAAGAAACATGTGGTCTTGCATTATCCTAACGGAAGACTATGCATTTTCCGTTGACTAATTCTGGATGCTTTTTGTCAAATGCTGCTTTCAGTTGGTCTAATTGGGAGCAGTACTTGTTGGAACTAATCATTTGGTTTTCCAGAAGGAACTCATAATAGAGGACTCCCTTCCAATCCCACCATATACACAATATCACCTTCTTTGGATGAAGAGCAGCCTTTGGTGTGGTTGGTAGTGGTTCATTTCACTTACACCACGATCTCTTCCATTCCACATTATTGTACAGTATCCACTTTTCACTGCCTGTCATAATATGTTTTAAAAATGGAACGTTTTCATTACATTTAAGTAGAGAATTGCATGTGGAAATACAGTCAAGAAGGTTTTTTTTCACTTAACTTATGTGAAACCCAAACATCAAAGCAACTAACATAACCAAGTTGGTGCAAATGATTTTCAATGCTATCTCCCTCATGGTATCACATTAATTGTTCTCAGTTAATGTCTCTATTTGATTGCTATCAACTTCAACTGGTCTACCCAACTGTGGCGCATCATCCAGCGAGAAATCTTTAGCATGAAACTTTGCAAATCACTTTTGACATGTTCGAGCAGTCACAGCACCTTCTCCATACACTGCACAAATCTTTTTTCGCGTTTCAGTTGCTTTCTTACCTTTCTTGAAATAATAAAGTATAATATGCCAAAAATGTTCCTTTTTTCTTCCATCTTCAAAATTAAAATGGCTACACAAAAATTCACCAACTTTGATACGTCTTTTTCTAAATGCATGCTGATTTGACAGCTGTCACATACAATCTAACAAAACTGTTTTGAATGAAGTTAAAGACAACTAAGTGCTACTCGAGCCATCTTATGGAAAAAACAAAATGAAACTTTTGGCCAACCCAATGGAATTTATCATAGATTGAATGCCAAAATTGAAAATAAACTGCTTATTACAAATACATGTATGAAATTTTCATCATGTACAAAATACATGGGTAGAAATAACAAATTGCAGACGAGTAAAATATCCTTTTGTTTAAAATGTCAAAGAAGCTTCTCTAAGTTTTTAAATTTTTTTTATTATGTATGATAGCTACAATTTACAGATCATGGATTCTATGCCAGGTACTCTATTAAGTGCTCTGAATTAATTATCATATTTAATTCATTAAACAATGCAAGGAAGACATTATTTTTATCTCTGTCTTATAGTTTAGAAAACTGACATTCGAAGAGGGTAACATACCAAAGATCACATAACTTGTTAATAGAAACAAGTACAGTTACAAAACCAGGTCATCAGACTCCAAAACACATTGTTGTAAATACTATATTTTATACCTTTACTTGCTTAGAAGAATTTCAGAGAAAATTATCTTTAATAAAATACATCCCTGGACTTTTGTGGGACAAAAACTATTCTAAAACCTAATTCAAAGACTAAAATTAAGATCAGAGATATAGGAAGAAACCTATATCGTTTTCTAAGTTCATTTTTGCTAAAGGTTCCCAAGAATTTTTATAAAGGAGTTACTATTTTAGAAATACCAAATAATACAAACTTAGAGATTGAAGGGAATATGGAAGCAGTCTAGTTAAGTAACTTAATTTTTATAGTTGGTTTAGTTGCAAAATCATGAAAAAGTACTAATATGATACCTTCTACGGAGTAATTCCGAGTATTGAAGTTTTCCTTACAAACTGTAAATTTTCCCAACTCCACCTGTCACCTAAAATTTCCTAAAATATTTGTAACTTTGGAAGTAGATTTCAGTTTTTGTACTCAAAAGAAAGAAAAAAAAATTCATTAATACCTACCAAAAACATTTCTAAAGAAGACAATTTTCTAAGGACTCTGATGATAACTGATCCAACTTCTGTAATATACCCTGAAAACATTTTGGTTAAAAATGCTAGATAAATAAATCATCATCGATTATGAATTACACACTAACGTATAAGGCACATTCAGAAGTAATTTGAACCAGGCCTGACAAATCTAGATGATTTTCGTTAAGAAAAGACAATGAAAGTTGGCTTGAAAAGGCAAAATTACAGTCTGTCATCTGAAGTTGTTGAAAACGAAAATCTTTTAACCAGGACAGAAAGATTTTCCATAATAAACACAGTATGACAATGTTCTGTTTTTTATAGTTCAATAAGAACCCCAATCCATCAGAGAATGAAACAAGACTTGAAAACTAGTTTATAGATTCCATTTTTCAATATAATTTCTATAAATAATTTATAGCTCCAATAGTTACATATCTACATTTATTTATGTTGTATCTTGAAGATATAAGAAATAACACCTCTACATTTTCTCGGCACGCCATTCTAGGCTCTTCCTGGACTAGCATTTTGTCTTTTCTTCAAAACAGTGTCCCTAGCCTAACCACATGGAACCACACAATTTCATCTTCATTAATTTTGGGGGGTATTCTGAAATCTTTGCTCACTGTGAACCATCAGCCCAGTAGGGTGTTCTATCTGTTTGCCTTGCTTCTTCTTAAAAGATCATCTCAAAAATCTCTCTCTCTGAAGCTGTCCCTCAAGCATCCTCCTTTACTAGAATTACTTTTCTCTTCATATACCAACATTGCCATTTAGCAGATCCTTCAGCAGGCTTTGAACTCATTGAGTGTGAGGCAGAGTCACCTTCATCTTGTAATCAGCAAGGTACTTAGCACTATGTATTTCTCATCATAAAGTCTCAATAAGTACATGCTGAAGCAGATAAAAAGGAAGACAGAACGGAAAACGAGAAAGAAAAAGAAAGTGTAAATGCAAAACGAAAAATGAAAAACAGGCTCTAAAATCAGGATATAAGGAGAGGTTAAAATTATCAGTAGTATCAGAGATAGTTTATGTTATGTGCAGGACTGGACAACTATGAAGTCATCAGACTATAAGTACCAGGAGGACAGGCATCATGTTGTTTTGCTCAGTATCTTCTCTCATGGCCATGGAAGGTGGTGGATAAAGGAAGTCAAGTCCCCAAATCTGCAGTTGGCAAGCTGGTGGTTTAGTTCCAGTATAAGCCAGCAGGCTTTAGACCCAAAGAGAGCCAAAGTTTTAGTCTAAGTCTGAAGACAGGAACAAATTATGTCTCAGTTCAAGCTGTCAGGGAGGAGGAGTTCTTTCTTCCTCTCAGGAAGGTCAGACTTTATGTTCCATTCAGGCCTTCAACTTATTCGATGAGAGCCACCATATTACAGAAGACAATCTTCTTTACTCAGTCTACCAATTCAGATATTAATCTCCTCCAAAAACACTCACAGAACACCCAGGATAATGTTTTACCAAACATTTGGGCACTCCGTGGCCCAGGTAACACATAAAATTAACAATCACAAGAACACCTCTTGTCAACTTGCCAGCCTTATGCATCTCCTTAAACCATACTTAATCTCCAAATGAAGAAAATAACAAGGTCCTAATTCTACCTAACATGACACAGCTAACCTGCATGCAACTGAAAATGAACTAAACCCTTCCTCAGAAGAAGAGGTAAAGTCCTTGAGTGATATTTACTCTTCCCTTTGATATCCTGTAAC
>RJWK010047243.1:5377-17457 GCA_004363435.1 Platanista minor
CGGTACGCGGGCCTCTCACTGCTGTGGCCTCTCCCGTTGCGGAGCACAGGCTCCAGACGCGCAGGCTCAGCAGCCATGGCTCACGGGCCCAGCCGCTCCGCGGCATGTGGGATCTTCCCGGACCGGGGCACGAACCCGTGTCCCCTGCATCGGCAGGCGGACTCTCAACCACTGCGCCACCAGGGAAGCCCCCTGGCAGAACTTTTAAGCACAGACCTGAAGGATAAAAAGGAGAAGTCACACACTATCTTTCAAATGATGGTTAAGAATTTTTGATATTTGTTTAAATTAAGTGTTCCTAGCATAGATTTAATGATTTTGTTTTGGTCTATGAGTATGTCCTTGAGGAAAATCAATTTTAAGGTAAAAGTTTGAAAAAAGAAGAAAATATCTGTCAGGTAGCTTTGGAATTTTCCCAAGCAAGACATAATGGTGATTTGAAGCAAGACAATGTAAAAGTAAAGACGCTCATTAAAAATTTACTAAAGTGTCCTGCGGGTGAAGCAGGTGATGTCAGTGGAAGTTCCTTTATTCATCTATTCAGTGTTTTCTTCTAAAGCATCTACAAAAGTACAAGCTAGTCTTCTTGGCTTAAGGATAATATAAATAAATAAGAACAAGAAAATGCTTGCCCTTGGAAAAATTATATTTCATTAGGCAGATAATGAACATAGAGATAAGTAAATAATTAGATAATGTAAATTCAGATAGTTATAACTGCTTTGAAGAGATAAAATAGGGGATTGAGACAAAGTATGGTTGAGAGAGAATAAAGAAGAACCGAAAATTTTAAGCACTGAAGTTAAAGAAACCCTCTTTGAGAGGAAGAAATGGTAGTAGATTTGTGATACATTTTAGAGTGAAAGGATTGAATATTGTGGGAGAGGGAAATTGGAAACTCAGCAGGGCTCAGTTAGGTGATTTATTATTTCCATGTGTCACTGACTGAGGTTATGTGATGTTATTCAGACGATGGAAGGGCTGTGTTCACTCACTCACTATGCCCTTTAGTAGGGATAGGGGAAATATGGGCTCAGAGGTTTTGATCAGAGTACCTGCGTGCAATTTCTCCAGCCTCGTGCCTCTAAGTATTCAAACTTCTTACATGTGGTCAAAGCTCCAAGAGAAAGTAATCCAGGGGCAAGATGGAAGCCACATGATTTTGTGTGATCTAACTTTGAAAGTAGTTCTACTATACTCTGTAGGTTGAAACTGACACAAGACCACTCAGATTCAAGGGCAGGGAACATGAACTACACATCTAATTAGGAGGTCTGTCAAAAATATGTCAATGGATACATCTGGCTATAAATTTCACATACTCCCAAATGCAAAATGAAGTAATTCCTGCCAAAAACACTCTCAAAAGTCACATCACATGATGGTGTAAGATTGGACTCAAGGATTAGAATATTCATTCACATCAAATCTAGGTGCAGATGAGGGTCCTCACATCCAGTTTCTCAGATCTAAAGAGCTATGAACTAGAAATGAATTATCTAACCTGTACGAATGACACAGCGTCACCTTGGTAGAAACGCCTCTCCAAAAATAAGACCATGCATGCACACAGCAGTCACTTATTCAGAGCAATTCTGAAAACCAGCTGGGCACATGTTGCCAAATCTTTGTACAGGGTTCAAAACTGCTTCCTGGGAATGAGTCTTTATGATTCTTAATTTTTCTCTCTGGGCTCTTGATTCCATATTCTGAGTCCTGCTTCCAAAAAAAGAAGAAAGAAAGAAAGAAAGAGAGAGAGAGAGAAAGAGAGAGAGAGAAAGAAAGAAAGAAAGAAAGAAAGAAAGAAAGAAAGAAAGAAAGAAAGAAAGAAAGAAAGAAAGAAAGAAAGAAAGGGAGAAAGAAAGAAAAGAAAGAAAGAAAGAAAGAAAGAAAGAAAAGAAAGAAAGAAAGAAAGAAAGAAAGAAAGAAAGGGAGAAAGAAAGAAAAGAAAGAAAGAAAGAAAGAAAGGGAGAAAGAAAGAAAAGAAAGAAAGAAAGAAAGAAAGAAAGAAAGAAAGAAAGAAAGAAAGAAAGAAAGAGAAAGAGGATGTGTTTTCAGTTCAATAGTTTTCTTAACCTGCTTTCTTCCCATCGAAATTTAGGAGTCTAATTATTTTCTCCATGCTATTCAGACCAAATTGATATACTCCTATAAAATGCATGAGTGTATTATGTATCCACCAGTAACCCATTCTACCTGTCAAAGGACATATCCACATATCTCTCTGAGATAAGTTTTTCTCTACTTTGGGCATTTTATAAGGCTGCAGTTGGAAAGTGCCCAGAAGGTTCTTAGAAGCCCTTTCATTTAACAAATAAGACCTGTGGGGCCTATCTTGAGATCCATAGAAGGCCTTTGTCTATCTGAAAGGGTCTTTGAAGCATCAGCTTGACTCTTTCTAAGGTTTTAAAAAGGTTTTTATAGTTACCACTTTGGCTCCATCTTCACACTGAGATGACAATTTGACAGTGAGTTTCATTTAATTTTTTCCTTGAGACTTTCACTCTTTGGGGAACCCTTTTCTGATTGAAAAAACTGTGCTGGGCCCTTAACATTTCATCCAAATTCTACTCAAAAACTAAAGTTATATCTTTCATTCTTCTATCCCTTTCTTTAAGCAAAGATAAGCAAAATGGAAGAAGGCAAGTGACAACTTTAATATTCAGCCCAGAAATCTCTTTACTAGATCACTGCGGTCCTTTGGAAGATTTCCTATTTTTCATATTACTGCAGGCAACAGTGTTGCCAAAATTCCACTACTATATAATAAGAGCCCGCTTTTCTCCACCTTCCTATACATGCTTCTCACTTTATCACAAACTCTCACCAACAGAGTCCCTTCGGGTCCTTGACTTCCACCCTATCCCATAACAAGTTTAGGTTTTGTTATAGCATCATCCCACTTCCAGGTGCAAAAATTATTTTCCATTTATTTTTTGCAGCAAAACTAACTATCCCCAAATTTAGTGGCTTAAAAAAACAGTCATTTTGTTGACCTCATGATTTGGGATCAGAGATTTTAACAGAGCTTGGCTAGATGGTCTTTTTGTTCCATGCATCATTGACAGAGGTTACTTGGTAGTATTCAACTGGTAGATGGGCTGGTCTGCAGGGTCCTAGATCCCTTCACTCATGTGTTTGGTTCCTTGATGGGGATTACTGGAAGGCTGGTATCAGTTGAAACTGTTGACCAGAGTGTCTATATGTTTAGTTTCCACCATGGTAACCTCAGGGTAGTTGGGCTACTAAAATTGCATCTTAGAGTAATAAGCACAATTGCTCCAAGTGAACAAGGTGCAAGTTCCGTGGTCACATATTACCTACAATTGGAAGGAAAGCTTCCTTTCTGCCATAATCTATTTTCCATAGCAGATAAAACCTGCCCAGAATAGAGGGGAGAGAACATAGATCTTAGCTGGGCTGGGTGGGGTATCAAAGAATTTGAAGTTTTAAAAATTACCTCTTCCATCAACAATATCAATGGATACATAAACTGTGCTATGTTCACACAGAGATGTAGTCATACAACAGTGAAAGTATATAAACTACAGCTAAAGATATCATCATGGATGAATCGGGTAACATAATATAATGTTGATTGATAGACACACACCATAGAAGATTACATGTCATATGATTCTGTTCATATTAGTGTAAAAAGCAAGAAAACTAAACCATATATCATTTAATTACATACAGATTGAAATAAAGTTTGGGATAGTGATTACCTCTAGAGGCAAGAGAAGAAATGCAATGGTAAAACACACACAGGTACTTCTAAGTCCTGGTAGCTAACTCTTTCAGCTAGCTGTTGGGAACACTAATTTTTGTGTTCTTTTAACTGATCATAGAATTGTAGACTCTTCAGAAGATATGTTATGTTTCAATTTTTTTTTTAAAGAAATGATGGGGAGATGAAAAAATGAAGAGCTCTAATGAAAACTCTTGAGAAATGTAACCTGAAAGAAGGAAGAGAGAACAAGTAGTGTTGCTTGGAGAGGTAAAGAGTAACTGGAGATTCTCATGTTTCTTAGTTGGGAAATAATGTAGTGAGGGAATGGTCTGGGGGAGAGAGAAAAGAAAAGATGTAAGAAGAGAGGAATTGCCAAAAGAAGTATCTTTGTAGTGATAAATAGGGATAGAAATCACAGAACAAGGAGAGGGTCTAGTATCTGATAGGAGAGACACACCCCACAGCATGCTGGTTGAAAAGGAAGGTGGATTCAGATGCAGGTAGATATCTAATGACAATATGAAGACAATATGGATAACTGCTTCTTTAAAAATAGACATATTAGGCTAAAATATTCATTTAAACTTAATCAGGATACCATGTATGGATCCTCAAATAAAAACATAATTGCAAAAAAACCTGGACAATAACATGCCACCTAGACATTCTTCCCTCTTCCTGTAGGAAAATCTAGATGGGAATCTAAGTGTCAGTCAAAACAACACTTGTTGCTCCCCAGAAATTGGAACATAAGAATTTGAGTGGATAATTTTAATTGTTGATGACATTAGGTTAAAATATCCATCCAATTATTTCCATCTTTAGTGGTAATTCTGCCAAAGGGAATGGATGGCTTCATTCAACTGAATATTGCTGAATGAATACTGCCCAATTCTATGAATCTCACTGACATAAGTTTTAGGAAAAAATGGGTTTCTAACTCTATCTCAGAATATAACTATCTGAATTTGATTTAGAATATCTGCTACCTGTAAAGTCTAGTAAAGATTTTAAAATATGGTATGACTTGAAACAGATAATATTATTCTCAGTACACTTATACTGACACACTCATAACTCATGCTAAAATACCCTGAGTCAAATATATGAATACAGAAAGAGCTCACTAATGCAACCATCTCCTGTCTTAATGCCTCTCACTTCACTCCTCAGTTTGTATATTTTATACTCTCCATTTTCATCAAATGGAAGTGAACTAGATTAAACAGATTTATCAGTCTAATGGATACCTACTATTAGTCAATGGCTATGTTTTTTATTTTCTAGCTTACATTTAAAATGCAATTGATGTAAATTACTGGATGAACATATAAAAAGTGCTCTATAGTTGTTATGGCTTTAAAAGCTTTTTGAAAATAAATATTAATATTGGGTAAGCACCTCCACACTGTTTTAGGTACAATTTATATTTAGCAACTTTAGGGGATCAATTCATAGAAATGGCAGCACAGCAAGTAAAGTGGAAAGCTAAATAAATTATACGCAAATTGTGGCAAGCCACTGAAGAAGTGAAATAGCATTGCCGGGCAGATTTAGTGCTTTCTTTATTGGGGTGTATAAATTGTACCTCTAATAGGTTGACTGTACACCAGAGTCACTTCAGGCCGTCTGTGCTCTGGAGCTAGGAAAGTTGTTTAAGATGTAAGGTGCATAAAGAACATCTAAAATCAAAGAGCTTTTCAAGTAAATTGATCAAATAGGTAGTTTTCCCAGCCTATGAGTCTAGGTGCTGGCAACTAGATGGTTATAGGTGTAAATCAAAACACTTACAAGCTAGATGTCCACTGCTGTAGGTACTCACACAGTATTTCCATCAAGTCTCATTTCACCCTTCCTCTGAATGAAATGACTGATTGATTGTTCACAGCTTGCATGATTCTGTGCTGCCCTAGATCCATCTCCACTCTCCACGCTCCACACTGAGTCTGCATCATTGACTTTCTGTCAGCCATTTGGCTGCCAGGGCAGTGACATTTAATGATCTTTCAACACGGCAATGTCACATTCATCACTCTTTATCACTTGTGACAGACCTAAATTCAAATGCAAACATGAAATGGAGACTGACTTCAATCCAAACTCATATACTTTTGAATTGACATCTATCAACAAAGATTGACAAGATACATGGGAGAGAGAATAACCTGTTGCTTGTACAATAATTAAAAATACTAGTTCTAAAACTGTCCTGAGAAATCAAGGACATTTTAATTTCATGAGGCAATAGTTCTTATAAAAAGCTTTAAGGTGGAAATTGTATTATCTCAGCTGTCATATCAACTAACATCAAATATCTACACACACTTGGAAAAGATAATTTACTTCTAAGGCAATAGTCTGCTTTATAAAACAAATATCATAATACCCATGCATGCTCTTTACAGAGTTCTTAAAGGGAGAGGAGCCTCCAAAGTTATAACAATCATTTAGAAGAAAATAAAAATCAGTATAATTATACAAAATTTCTCTAAGCATCTTCTTCCTCTGAGTTGTCTTACCCTGCTCTAGGCCTATTATATTCTACATTAACATTTTTTCTCCAAGTCAAATACCTCCCTGATACTTGCACTTTCCTAATATCACTACATAAAACTATATTTCACTAAAGTTTGGGGGTACTGGAATATTGGTATTTCATTTCAATACTGTTTAACAAGTAATTGTTATAATTTACAAAGAAAGATAAGAAACGTATACAAGGAATTCAAGGTTTGGAGTCCCTCAGCCATTCTTACTAGCTTAAACTCCAAGTAAACTTCACTTCCTTTCTAGAAACTAAGAGATCCTTTGTTTAAAAAAAAAAACTTTAATTAGGAAAATTTTGCTAATTATAACCACTTTATTTTCACTTTTCAGTTAAATTAAAAAAAATCCTTCAAAATGTAATGTTGACATTAATCTAAACTTCATAAAGTCAGAGACTGTCTTACCCTTTATACTTTTATATCCACAGAGCCTGATGTCTAATAATTATAGAACTAAATTGCATAGAGGCATCATATTAATTTCACCATGAAGGACAGCAAGTTTTCTTGTATGTCACAATATCAGGAAAACCCTTAGCTATTATACTCATGAAAGCACTTCTCTAAAATAAATGCTTCTTTGATCTATTCTCCCTTTACTTTAGAACTAAGGCAATTTCCACATTCTGCCCTACATTTTGGTAACTGGAGTACCTATCTACTCTTTTGTTCTAGATGTCTAATGCTTTAAGAATAGAGAACTCTGCCTATACAAAATGTATCATATTGTAAGTGCTCAGTAAACATTTCTTGAGTGTAATTGATGTCTTAAAAGCATCAGCCTCAAGAAACACACAGAATTTTCAAGGCGTTAAACTTCCTGCCGTGGATTCTGGTGGGGCCCCTTGTACTATTAGGACACCTATCAACCTGTTAGTACTGCCTGTTAGCAATTCAAAGCTGTCTCCTTTTCCAAAAACTTGCCTTAAGCCAAAGGGAACCACCTCACTCAGAGGGCCTTCCCCACTCCAGTCCCCACCTGGGGGAGACCTTGCTGTAAGATGGCAGCTTCTTGCTTCAAGGCAGACTGACTATGGAGCAAGTCCCTTTGTCCTGAGAGCAATCCTCCAATAAACCACTGAAACAGCAATTCCCCTCTTTTGCTCTGTTTCTAGGGAAAATGATCTAAGGCACTTGGTGCTGTGAATGGCCCTAGAAAGCAGACTCGGAGCATGAGGTTCTGGATTTGCATCACGTGTCAGCTGATTGCAAGGAGTACCCCATTCCTGTGGTAGGTGAAGTAATAAAAGCTCCTGGCGACCATAACAGTGTGATTCCAAACACTTTTACTTGTTTGAATTGGGATGGGATACAGTCACCCTCTCAGGAATTTGAAAGGTATGGAAGTAATAACAACTATAGAACTGGATGGCTATTTCTCAGCATAACCAATTCATTTAAAACTGGAAAAACAAGCCTAGATAATTAATCAGTAATTTAAAGCCAAGTGTGAGAGAGAGAGACTTCACAGTATTTAAATAGATCCTCATGTCTTACAGGCCCTAATCAGACACAGCTGAGTACCAGGTGTAACACAATTCTGAGGGTGGCAGACATTCAGGAAAGTCTCACATTAAAGTCACTTGACAGGGAAGGAATGGGGCCCTTTGATTTGGTATGAGAATAACTTGATAGATGCATTTGAGAACATTGAATCCTCAGTTTCTCTTGTACCGGCTAAATCTTCAAATATGGCCCACCCTCCCTTGTTAGAAGAGAGAGACCCTCTTGCTGGAAGAAAAGGCAGAACACTCAAATTCAGCAGATACCTTACAAGATAAATGCTTTCCCACTACAGGGATGGTCCCTCCTGCCCCACGGTATAATAATTAGGCTCAAATCTCAGCCCAAGAATGGATCCTGCATGCTAGAACAAGAAAGGTGGAATGTATAGTTGGATAGAAGTGATTGTAAACACTATACAAGATCCAAAACACTGGCAAAGCCCCTGGTAACAGCTCTATTATGCTCTTCTGATGGCTCTTGGAAGCTTGGATAAAGTGACAAAAGTAATAAATAGTTCACAAGCAATAAAGAGTTCACATTAAACAGAGTAGAGGTGCCAGAACTATCATAACAAACTGTGGCAAAATGGATCAGAAGTCTCAAAGAAAAAGGTGTGTCAATCAGGCATATGATCATCAGGTACCTATGGAGATGACTCATAGTACCTGGGGTCTCCAGGAACTAAATTGACGGACAGCCAAAATAGTATTTCTTAGTATATAATCAGAAGAGATTAAAAATGGAGGTGCTGGACTTCCCTGGTGGTCCAGTATTTGAGAATCCATCTTACAATGTGGGGGACACCAGTTTGATCCCTGGTAGGGGAACTAAGATCCCACATGCCACAGGGCAATTAAGACCATGCACCACAACTACAGAGCTCACGTGCTCTGGAGCCCATGAGCCACAACTAGAGAGAAGCCCGCACACCACAATGAATAGCCTGTGCGCCACAAGGAAAGATCCCCACGTGCGATAACTAAGACCCAAGGCAGCGAAAAATATATATAAATAAATAAATATTTTTTTTAAAAATGGAGGTGCTGAAGCCAACACATTGCCCATTTTTTCATACCTATGTCAGTTCTATCTGATGGGGAGGACCAGTCCCCATTGGAAGGAACTTGCAAGACCAGAAAAAGAGTAAATAGCTGTGATCTTCCCTGTCTTCCAAGAAACCTATGGCCATTTCCCAAGGCAACCATACATTGAGGAAAGTGGACTTCCAAGTTTTTTTGAGAGCTCTTGGATACACGGCATACACGGGAATTAGGTAATAACTGGAGTTTTAACCCAGATCTGTGTCAAAATGTGTCCATGGTGTACATGGATTTGCCTTCTAGTCATTTCTTCAGGTTCCATATGTATAATTTCAATGGACATGCTTGGTTGTCAACAACATACCTTCAATGGGACAAGTGCTACTATAGCAGGAAAATTCATGTGGAAGCCTCTGAAACTGCCCCTTCCATGTGTCCAGGTAATAAATAAAAAGCAATGTTGTATCTTAAAGGAATGACACATGTTGGGGTCACACTTTAAGATTTAAAGGATGTATTTAATATATATCTGGCCCTTGCAAAACTGGATAGTTCATGCCACATAATAGGGGACTACTGCAAATTATACCAAGCAGTAGCTAAGTTGTACATAGTACCTTGTGTGACTCTTGATAGAGCTATCTTTAAACAATGAAAGCAAAATTAAGATGTTTAAAGAACAAAAGCTAGTAGAATTCATCACCAGTAGACTCACACTCCAAGAAAAATGAAAGAAAGTGCTTTAGGCATAAGAAAATAATATCAGATGGAAATAGGGTATGAAAAGTATCAGAAATAGTAACTTGGATAAATATATGAGATGTTTTTCTTTGTTTATGTCTCTTTAAAAGATAATTTATAGTTTTAAAAAACTGTAATAACACTGATTATTTTGAGTAGGTAGAGTTGCTACTGGACAAAGAGGAATATGTTTGACACTTCAGTGACTGCTTGGGTATCACTTGGTACACAACATCTACTTATAGATTTTAACTGTGATTTACAGCAACAATGACCAGTGTCTGCGCTTAGTTTTTCAATAGTAGCAACATATAAGGACTGATACCTAATTTAATACCTCTAAACCAGCTACAAAGAGGCCCATTCAACTGGCATTGAAAAATAATCCCCAAAGGGCTTCCCTGGTGGCACAGTGGTTAAGAATCTGCCTGCCAATGCAGGGGACACGGGTTCGAACCCTGGTCTGGGAAGCTGCCACATGCCATGGGGAACAAAGCCTGTGCACCACAACTACTGAGCCTGCACTCTAGAGACGGTGAGCCACAACTACTGAGCCCACACGCCACAATTACTGAAGCTGTGTGCCTAGAGCCCACGCTCTGCAACAAGAGAAGCCACTGCAATAAGAAGCCTGCTCACCGCAAAGAAGAGTAAGTAGTCCCCGCTCTCCTCAACTAGAGAAAAGCCCGCGCGCAGCAATTAAGACCCAATGCAACCAAAAATGAAATAAATAAAATAAATAAATTTAAAAAATAATAATCCCCAAACCAGAATACTTGCATATCAGTCTAAGTAAGTAGAGTTAGCTCTTAGAATCACGAAAATTATCAGAATTACTTGAATATAAAACTTACATGTGAATAGAAATACATAACTGGTTTTATTTCTGTATAAAAATTTAAGAACTCTTTCTTGAATTCATTGTTAAGGGATATCTATAAAAAATTTTACCTAGTTAATTATATTGTTGCTATAATTTTGTATGAAAATGTGATGGTGGTAATAGTTTCTGAATAAGTTAATGTACCATTAATGAATACTATACTATGATACTAGTAGAGAGTCTCAAGGAATGAGTACACATCTCTGTAAAGCTGCTCTTAGGGCACACATCCTAAAGTTTTCTGAAGTAGTGTCTTGTTTTGCAATAGAAACATCTAACTTAGCATATGAACCCAATGATATAGATTTGCCCAAGGACACTTGCTGTGAAAAGTAATTGAAAATATTGTCATTCTCTCACTTTCACAAGACATGTAATTTCAGACCAACCTCCTGTATTTTCACAGTTGCTGATTCATTCTTTATTCCATTCATTTAATGTGAGAATTTGACAGATACAGTTTTTTTCCCTATACCAATTCACTATTTATTTAAATCAGCCACTTCATTTGATTCATATACATGCAAAAGAAAAATATTAATTTGTATGTTATCACATGCTAAAATACCATTGAAAAGAAAATAGTAGAATTAATATGAAGATATTTCTATACATTATAAATATTTCAAGAATTGAATCAACGGAGTTCAAATACTGGCTCCACTACTCACTGTAGGCCAAAGTACAAATTATTTGAATCAATTTCATGCTCATCAAGACACACTTGGCTTTTCTGAAACCTAACCATAATAGTTTTATTAAAAGTTTTATAACCCCCCCAAAAATCTAGCAATTTTAACCTTCCTACTTTATCATATATGGACAGTACATGTAAAATATCAGCTTTTACCTAGTCAATTGAATTACTTTGGATTAGCAAGGATGGAATTTTGTTATAATATTATTTGCCCTAAGCACCATTTGACTCTGTCTGGCTCAGTCATGATTACAGTTAATTTAAGAATTTTCACCAGCATTTCTTATTTAAAATTAAAAATATATATTCTGAAATACTTCTACTTTTGCTTGGTTTGGGGACAAAAGTGTAGAAAATATACCGATGCTTAAATAAGCAATCCTATCCATAAGAATTATATATGATAAGACATTTACATGAAAAGTAATGGAAACTTGTGTAAAGGAGCAAATTCTGCCTGGAAGATTCATGACATAATTTAGAAAGGAGGTATTAATTAGTCTGGTCTTGTTTGCATTTATCCCCAGAGCTAGAATAATGTCATTACATGCTTAATCTGTAGAATGTATAATTTTCCTTGTTCTTAGTTATGTCTTACCTGATTTACTACAATAGTTTTTTTTTTAATCTTATTCTCCTTTCTTACATAGTCCTTAGAAAAACTGTATTATTTTTTCCAAACCTAAATGAGGTTATGTCATCCCTCTAATTATACATCAGTGGCTTCTGATTAAATTTGGACAGAACTACAAACACTTTTTCATGGCCCACAAGGCTTTCCATGATCTGGAACTCACCTACCCAGTTCTCTCTCACCTACCCCTAGGTTCTTCATGACATTGTTTTTTTCTTAGATTCCATACATATGTGTTAGCATACGGTATTTGTCTTTCTCTTTCTTTTTTTTTTTTTAACATCTTTATTGGAGTATAAT
>RJWK010047244.1:0-17357 GCA_004363435.1 Platanista minor
ATAAAAGAAATTACAAAAATAAAAATAGTAATTATTTGAGGACAGTGGCATTATGGCAGTGTTTTCTTCATTCTTTTATAACATTATTATATTGCTTTTAAAATTAAAATATATTTATTTTGGTTTAGTTATACATATTAAACCACTTCATCATTTTGAGACATTAAGTAATACTAAAAGAATATAATTTATAAGTAAAACTATTATGTAGTTTTAAAATTCATATATGTATAAAATCCACATACCTGAGCCAACCTCTTTTTCCTCTTCTTCAATGTTGTTTTTGATGCTATCATACTCCTCATCAATGGTCTGGTTACCACGCATCTGAGATAAAATTCTACGGGCCTTCTGAGTCTGTCCTTTCTGAATAAGCCATCGAGGGCTTTCAGGTAAAAAGAGAAAGCCAAAAAACTGTATAACTGCTGGAATTGCTGCAAGTCCCAGCATGTACCTGCAATAAGAAATCAATACATTGTTGTAAAATGTGGTCTTATTAGCACTGAGTATGAATAAAAGGTTTGTGTTCACCACATTAGGAATAACATATAATGGTAAAAATTAGAATGATTTTCTTTTCATCGTATGTGCATATGTGTGTCACCAGAAAAAGACATTTTTATATTGTAGTGAAAAATGAGAAAAATCTGATTCTTCTTTATCTCTCCCACAAATTACAATGGAAAGGAATGGACAAAAGTCACGATCCTTTTGGATAGGCATTCTGAACCAAACACAACATGCAAAACACCAACATCACCATTCCTATCTAATACTAATATAATATAATTCTGTAATTTACAATATAAAAATGGGGCTAAGACAAAACTCTCTGGTATCTGGTTAAAAGATATACTTTTCATTAAAATAAATGCCCAGATTTATTGTTTTACAGTTATTTCTTCTCTGTAAAAGATTAGTTATGATTTCATTTTGCCATCAAGCATCATTTTTTTTTTAGACAAAAAAAGCACTTTACTTAACAAAAAATGAGGGGGTGGAGGGAGAGTTAGGAAAGCACATAGCAGCCGATAGCAGAAAAAAGATGAAGTCAGATGCTAATAATCATTATTATAATGACTAGAAATATGAAAAAGCTGCTTATGTTTTGTCATCTTCTTCAAATGTCTATTCTTAATGACTGACAAAATTCTAAATAACAAATAAGCATAGCACTTTAAATCTACCAGAGAAATAACAAAAATAGCAAATGAGTATATCACTATCAAAGATCTCTCCAAATTATTCTGACCACTGGACTAATCTCCTAATACCTCTAGGCCTTAATCTTTTTAAACTGAGTTAGATTACATAAACTTCAAGGTCACTTTAAATTGGTGGCATCTATGAATCTAGGACACCTGGATGTTTTCTATTGATCCAAGTTCCCAGAATATTTTCCTTGGTAGATTTATGGTGGTAGAGCTCAGAAGGCTAGTCCTGATTACATAACAACCCATACTCACTGGTATTCATAAATCAAGGAGAATTCACCTGACTCAATACACTTTTCAAAGCTGTTCTAACTTTTAAGCCATGCTTAAACCAAAAGTATAGCAGTCCTGAAGACACATATTTTGTGAATAAGTCTATTATTTTCCAGGCAATTTCATTTTACTTCCAAAAAGAGTAGAAAAACAAAACACAATTGCCACATGGGTGTTAAGAGTACCTCCTACTCAAACAGTAGCTATAAATACACTCAGAAAAAATTAACTAAGATTTAGAAAGTAAACAAAGTGTTTATGAATGACTAAATGAATCACTTGGCCTACAATATTAAAGGAAATCTTATTAGACATGTTTTGTACTTTAAATCCATAAGTATTGATAATTACACCAATACTTAATCACTCCTTCCTCTGCTCACCTAGGAAACATTTTTAACCTCTATTTATGTCATTATACTTTGTATTATAATAAAATATTTACCTATTTCACTTGATTGTATATTTAACTTTATATTCAGCATAGCACCTTATAAAGTACCTTGCACAGTAGGCATTTAGTAAATGTTTTATGAAATGATACAAAAACAGCTATATATATCGAAACTGTCTATATAAACTAAACAGAAAACTGTTTCACACTCATATAGTAACATTTTATGCAGCAACTCTACTGGTTCATTTAGCTCTGCCAAGTTACTTACACAGAAATTCTTTCCAATGAAACTATTTGTTACTCTAGATATAACCAGACCTTTTCTTCTGTTTGTTACTCTAGATATGACCAGACCTTTTCTTCTGAAGACTCATCTGATGAGAACTAGAGAGATCAGCTCACACAAATGCATATTTCTGGTCTCTTTCCCTTAAGATGTTAACTTGTATAACTAAATCTTAATGTGTGTTTTAATGCTGTAAATGAATGAAATTTCTATTCAGTGTGTTCTCTCTTAAAAAATTTAAGAAAACAGGTTATCCTACATTGCCAATTATTTAAAAGAAAAGCAATAAAAAGGTAGAAACCAAATATATTGGATTAGGAAATAAATAAGAAAAGTACTAAAGATGAAAGCCTTTACTTTTCATTTCTCTATACCTTTCTTTATCTTTCCTTCTGTTTTCCAAACCCCCTTAGTGATGAATTAAGATTAAAGGGGTGCACTGAATACTTCAAAGAAGCACTGAAATGAATACAGAAGCTGAATCATTTTTAGACCCAAAGATGTTCACATAATACTTTGCACTTTACTACTCACTATTTAATCCCAGAATTTTTTTTTTTTTTTTTTTTTTTTTTTTTTGCGGTACGCGGGCCTCTCACTGTTGTGGCCTCTCCCGTTGCGGAGCACAGGCTCCGGACGCGCAGGCTCAGCGGCCATGGCTCACGGGCCCAGCCGCTCCGCTGCATGTGGGATCTTCCCGGACCGGGGCCCGAACCGGTGTCCCCTGCATCGGCAGGCGGACTCTCAACCACTACGCCACCAGGGAAGCCCAGAACATAATATTTTTAAAAAATTAAAAGAAAAAAGAAAAGAAGGGAAGGGAAAATACAAAAAGAAAAATATAAAGATACATATTAGCCTGTTTCTTTAAGCGAGCTGTAGAAGACAGAATACTTTAGCCCTCCAGCCTTCTGAAATCTCTAAGTCCCAAGAGTCCAGGTCTGACATTTACAATTCAATGCCTTAATACTAGGGTAGGAAAAAGGAACTCACACTCTATTGCCAAACTTTAAGGATATTAAAGCCTGTTTTCAGAGACTAGTCAAGTTAAAATATCTTTCATGATAAAAATATTTTGATAGAAATAAATTACCATGGCTTTGTAGAGACCAGATACACAAGAGATCAGGTAACTGTGGTTTATGATGGAGAGAGGGTAGGAGCAGACCTGGGTCATACTTCACCTCTGGGCATATTAACCACAAAACCCTGATCAAGTTATGTAACATTTTAATGCACAGATGACAGCGTCCATTTCATTGAGCTGTTGGGAGAATTAAGTTAAATCATTCTTTCAGTACCTAAGCACAAAGAGAAAGCTCAGCAAAAAATGTTTTTAACCTCCCTGACCTTCTCCCCTCTCAACTAATTCAATGCAACTTTTCTATTCCAGGTATATCATCCACCCAAACTTTTAGTAGGCAGCAGTAACCAGTTTCTTTCTTGAGGAAAAACTGTTCCTCCAATGATATGCATACTGGAGAATAAGAAGAATAAATAAGAGTTTGCTTTGCTGTGATACTGATGAAAATTTTAACATGAGACTAAGAGAGGAGGAACTCTATAGACTAGTTAAGGCACTATTACAGACTTACCAAGAGTCCTCTAAATCCAAGGAAACCAGGAACCAGATGAACGACAAGAGTACACTGACAAACCAGGCAGGCAATCCCCAAACAGACAAGCAGCCCCCTACTGACATGTGGGGGGTGGGGGGGTTCACATAATTATAAGCCAAATCAAGGGTTCTAAACCTTGGCTGCACATGAGAATCACCCAGGAGGCTTTTATTTCTTTTTTTTTTTTTTTTTTTGCGGTACGGGGGCCTCTCACTGTTGTGGCCTCTCCCGTTGCAGGGCACAGGTTCCAGACGCGCAAGCTCAGCGGCCATGGCTCATGGGCCCAGCCGCTCTGCGGCACGTGGGATCTTCCCAGACCGGGGCACGAACCCGCATCCCCTG
This sequence comes from Platanista minor, assembly GCA_004363435.1. NCBI lineage: Eukaryota > Metazoa > Chordata > Mammalia > Artiodactyla > Platanistidae > Platanista > Platanista minor. The sequence continues at coordinate 4,132 of RJWK010047244.1, forward strand.
CATCGGCAGGCGGACTCTCAACCACTGCACCACCAGGGAAGCCCCCAGGAGGCTTTTAAAACACACCAGTGTACAGTGCCAACCTACCCCAGGGATTTTGACTAATTGCTCTGGGCTTCAAGCTCTGGGAATTCTATCTTCTTAAAAGCTCTCCAGGTGCCATCAAGGCTGAGAACCACTGATCTAAGTGTTTTAAAAATCCAAGGGGTGAAAGTGAACAATAAGCATCCAAGGTCCACCTTAGAGCAAACGCCATTTACCTTCTGGAGGCTAGATAGCACTTCAAGCTGACAGAAGGGGAAATGAGGTTGACTCAATCAAAAATGCCAAGCCTTCATGAGTTCTAAAAACTTTTAGAATATTCTTTAGCATCATGATCACTCACAGAAAGATACCTTTTAAAACTTTCTAAACTGAAGTTAACAAATGAGCTATTTTCTGGTACAACTAGCAGTACCAGCGCCTGCCTACCAGAAAACTAAGGAGGGGACCTCAAATAGTAAGCAATACTTTCAAATTGTGTGTTTGGGCCACCTATCAACAAAGGAGACAAGCCGGGCTTCTTCACCTCAGATTAAGCCTTCTCAGTGTCAGGAACTGAAACTCTGTAAACCAAACATCCCTCATTCCTGGGTGCCTGCCCTCCCCACTGTGGCTGAGCAGACCTTCTGAGCTGCTGCCATCAGATGGCCTGTGCCTCACACAAAACCAAACAAGTCCTTCATTGAACTGAACAATTTATAATCACTCTTGTTTTAAAGGAATCATGTTTCTTATCTCTAGTAGTTCCACAGTGGTGATGATTATGTTCCAAATACATGAAAATCTACTTGAAGGTCAAACTCCGCTTGAACAGCAAAAGTAATAGCTAACACATAGCACTAGTTACTATGTGCCAAGCACTGTTCAAAACAATTAAAATACTTTAACTCATTAATCTTCGCAACATCCCTATGAGGTATGTACCATTATTATTACCATTTTAAAGACAAAGAAATGAGGCACAAAGAAGATGCAGAACTAGCATGAGGTGGAACTAGGATTAAAACCCAGGCTCCCTATAATAAATGTTTATTGTAAGTCAAGCTACAATAAATATTTCATGATTACTTGGTAATAATTCTGCAGAATTCATAAAAGGGGGCATAAATTTACCTCAGCCTCATGTTTAAGGATCGCTTTAGAAGTCTGCTGTTCACACATCTCTGTGAAATGCAGTAAAGCCCTGTGACGATAACAGAGGAAAGGGCTGCTGGGTGCAGTCCCTCCAATCGTACCAAACCCTGCATAGCACCTGACACTTAGCACCCACTGGGCTAGGGAACTGCAAACTGGATTTAACAACACGGACCCGCTTGTGGCAAATGGGATATTCTATTACCCTCAACACCAGAGTGCTTCTATGAAAACAGTTGACTATTAGTTAAAAGAAAATATATCATTTGTAAGGGTAAACTTGTTGTGCTCACTTTGAACACTGTGCCAAAATGAATTTTGATTTCATTTTTCTTTAACATACACTGGTAAACTTTTCATATAGGAAAAATTTAGATAATAACACAATAGATAGTTTAAAAGATGTTTGAGGGCAAAAAATTTTGACTTGAGATTTGATCCTTTTAAAATGTTTTACGTGACAGATGTGATAGATCTAAAGTGGCTCTTCTCTACACTTTGTTTTCCAATGTCTGCCTTCCAGAGGCCGCCCCAAAAGGAATTGTGCTGGATTGAGGAATTGTATGCTGCATCACGTTCTGTTTACTTCTCTTCTCCCCTCTATTCTTTTTCCTCAAATTCTCAAATGATGGGAAAAGGTTGCCAATGCCTTATAATGCAAGAGCTATACGATTTATGGTTTTACTTGTAAGTCAAGCTGTAACAGAAAGATGATCACAGCTAAGGGAACTGTATTACAAAATATTATATTTAAAACAAATTGTATAAAATTATTTTTATGGCTCTTGAGGTACTGAATTCTACTAAGGGAAGACATTTTCACTCTGAGAAGCACAGTAAAGATGTTTTGGACACTGCAGTCATTTAGCCAAATATTCTCCTAATAGGCCATGATAGCATTAATGTGCAGTTCAATAATCACTTCCTTACCTGTCTCTAGACCTCATGTTGTTAAAAGTATACATTTTTAAACCAAACCCTGTTACATTTTTCTAGTCCTAGAGAATCTTGCTATTTTTCAAAACAGTAAGATGAGCTCAGTCACAGTCTCTGAAACTGTCCTGGGTATAGGGAGGGTTTTTAGCAATATTCTCTAATGATATCTAATACTGTCTTATAATAAACTGAAAAAACTCAAATGACAAATCTGTATTTGTTATTCCAATAGTTTTACCTCCATCTTCTATCTTCTAGCTTGCATTCTGTTTATATCTATTTGCTATTAATTTGGAAATCAAGAATGGTTAGCCCATTCTAAGAGAGCAAATCAATTAGAGGAATACTGTATCATAAATACTAAGCATAATGCTATGCTTTATTCTTTAAAACTCTACAGTTTCAAATTGGCATTCTTTCACATATAACTATGAAATAAACTTTAAACCTTGTTCTTCCTGAAACATTTCATTGAAAATAGAAAGGGTTAACAGTTAGAGTAAGTAAATTCTTTGAAAATGTTACTTTTTGAAGATTTCCTGTTTGCTTTGAAAGCTAAGGCTGAACTTGCCATCTGAGATGTTATTCAGCTGTTTACCCAGCAAACATCTGAATGTGAGTTAAGTACCAAACTCTAAGCCAATCATTAAGCAATTGAGCATCATGAATGAACTTAACCAGAGACAGTGCATTACTGTGTAAATCCGAAAACATCTCCCCAAGCTCAACTTTCCAATGATCTCTATCATTATACACTTTTTAAGTTTCCCCTTAAAAAGGCATAACTCCATCCCTTCAAACCACATCCAAGAACACGGTCCTTCAGCCCTATATCTAGAGCTACCCAACTTCGTTGTTCAAGAGTCCTACGGATTTTGAGTTTCTTCATAAACTTTAAAAAATAATCATATGAGTAATGCATTTACTCCGAGATCCCTATTCTTGGATTCACAAAAGAAACAGCCACCTTTAAATATCAACGATAAAATAATTACTCGATAGTCATCAAACATGAATTGTGATTTATATATGTTCCTACTTAATGCAAGTTTTAAATGTAAGAAGATAACACTGAATTTAACTACCTGCTATAATTACAACTTACTTGATAATATATTTAAAATTTTTTCATCACTCACAAATCCATTTCAATAGATAAGAAATTAAAATAAGAAAATACTGCCTAAAAAAGGCTACAAATGCACTTACCTACAAAACCGAAATAGTTACAGATGTAGAAAATAAACTTATGCTTACCGGGCGTTAAGGGGTTGGGGAGGGATGAATTGGAAGACTGGGATTGACACATACACACTATGATATATAAAACAGATAACTAATAAGGACCTACTGTACAGCACTGGGAACTCTACTCAATACTCTATAATGGCTTACATGGGAAAAGAATATAAAAAAGAGCAGATATATGTATTTGTACAACAGATTCACTTTGCTGTACATCTGAAACTAACACACATTGTAAATGAATTATACCCCAATAAAAATTAAAAAAAAAAAGAAAATACTGCCAATTGAGACCTCAGGCTAATAAGTTAATTTTCCTCTGCCATTAAGGGCCAGGTAGGATATTAACATCAATGACTGATACACTTGAAAATCTGATGGCAGTTAGAGAGCAAACAGGAGACACACAGCTGGGGGTACATAATAAAAAAAAAAAAAAAAATCAGTGTGTCAAGTTGGATTCTTTCAAGTAAAAAGGTGATGTGATAAATCACCAGAAAATAAGCAATTTTTATGTTACCTAGTAAATGAGTTTATGTAAACTGTTAAAAAATTCATAGCCACAGATGTAAACATATATATAAGCCAAAGAAAATATTAATTCTATCTACATAGTTAGGGGAAAATCTCTCAAAGTAATTTGATATCAATACATAAGGCAAATGGCTTGGCCGAGGTTATTTAGTTTTGTGGTCATAGCAGAAGCAGCAAGATATACTTGCTTTAATAGAATAAGATTAGATGCTACTTAAATAAATGAATGTGGTATTTTGCAGAGATATTAGATAGTTTTAAACAACATGGCAAAATGCATTAAGACGTACAAAATTCACAGTACGAGTGCTGAGAATAATGCACGCACAACCATACCTATAAACACACAGTTTTTTTTCAAACTCTGAATATCTTCCATATGCAGAGCTCTATGTTTGGGATTCTGGAGATACAGAAATGACTAAGAGATATTCCCTTGCTTCAAGGAGCTCATACCTAGTAATCATTGAACAAAATTGTATTATGTAATTGCTATGACTGAGATTTAGGCACAGTGTAAGAGTAAGGAGAAAAGTTATTTCAACAGAGGATATTAGAAAAAGTGCCATGGCAGAAACAACATTTAAACTATCACTGACCATTGCAGAAAAGGAATATAATGGAGGGAGCCAACATAAGGTTGAAATTAACTTTTTTTTAGGCAAAATTTGCATATAATAATATGAGATCCAAGGTGTACCATTCTATGAGTATATATATATATATGTGTGTGTGTGTGTGTGTGTGTGTGTATGTGTGTGTGTATATATATATATCCTTGTAACTACAATCCCAATCAAGAAACAGAACATTTCCATCATCCCAGAAAGTTCCCTCATACCTTACCCCCTTCCAGTCAATCCCCATTGCCTCAGACAATCACTGATAGAATTTCTGAACCCATAGCTAATTTTGCATATTGATGAACTTCATACGGAATCTTAGAGAACATACTTCTTTGTATCTAGCTTCTTTCAATCTTGTTTTTGAGATACATCCATTCTTTCTGATCCACTGATTTATCAGTCTTTACCAGTCTCATTGTTTTAGCTTTACTGTAAGTCTTGAAATCAGATAGTGAATCATCCAACTTGTTCTTCAAGACGGTTTTGGCAATTCTAGGTCCTTTACTTTTCTGTAAAAATTTTAGAATCTACTTGTCCTTTTCAGTGAGTTTGAATGAATGTAAGTGGTAATAGTGTACATCTTTGTCTTGAATTCCATCAGAAGGGAAAGCATTCAGGCTTTCCCCATTGAGTATAAAGCTGGCTGCAGGTTTTTTTGTAGATGCCCTTTATTAAATTCAAGAAGTGCTCTTCCATTCTAGTTTGCAGAAAGGTTTTATCATAAATAAAGGTTATTCTGTCAAATGTTTTCCTGCATATATTGAGATAGATCCTTTAGGTTTTCCTCCTTTAAATAATTTCAACATGGTAATTAATTTTCATATGGTAAACAAACTGACTTTTCTGAGAAAACTGCCTTGGTCAGTTTATATAAAAGGATTTATTATTATTTTATATATTATTGGGTTTGATTTTACTAATATTTTAAGGATACTTTCAATCTGTGTCTAGAATTTTCTTTGCTTGTAACAACTTAAGCCACTTCCAGAACTAACAAGCCATGAACCCGAACCACTGTCTTTCCAGTGTACTGGAACCTCCATTACTACCAAAAGTGCAGCCCATCCAGGTCACTGCTGGTCTTTAACAGTCTCAGAAGGACAGAAACAAAATTAAGTAAAGTGTATTCAGTGGCAATTTCAAGCAGAAGAGCCTCATTCAATTTGTTATAGGAATGGGTAGCCCTTAGGTATAATATCTAACATACAATGTATTGGAGGTCTTCCCTGCTGGCGCGGTGGTTGGGAGTCCGCCTGCCAATGCATGGGACGCGTGTTCGTGCCCCGGTCCGGGAATATCCCACACGCCGCGGAGCGGCTGGGCCCGTGAGCCATGGCCGCTGAGCCTGCGCGTCCGGAGCCTGTGCTCTGCAACAGGAGAAGCCACAACGGTGAGAGGCCCGCGTATCGCAAGAAAAAAAAAAAAAAAGTATTGGAGTTTGTTATGATATACTTTAATATTTAACATGTACTTATGAATTATTGAGAGTCTGTGTCACTATTGAATGTATAAAAAAACTGGACAATTAAATGAGACATGACTAATTTCAGGAAAAAAAAAAAGCCACAATATTGGTTATGCTGGCCTCAAAACTCAGCTGGGAAGTACTCCTTCTACCTCTATTTTCTTAAAGCTTTTGTTTAAGCTTGGAGCTATTTATTCTTTAAATGTTTTATTTAATTCACCAGTGAAACCATCTGGGCCTCAAGTTAGCTTTTCAGGTAGGTTACTAGCAATGATTCGACTTAATAAATATAGGAATATTCAGATTTTCCATTTTACCTTGTGTTGGTTTTTAGTAGAGTTGTGATTTTCAAGCAATATGTCCATTCCATCTAAGTTGTTGACTTTATTGGCACAAAATTGTTCAAAGTATTACCTCACTATCCTTATTATGTCCATAGAAATGATGTGCTTTTACTCCTGATATTGATAATTTGTGCTTTATCTTTTTAAGTCAGTCATAATCAGTTTACCAATTTTATTAGTAATTCCAAAGAACCAACATTATTTTTCTATTGTTTGTCTGCTTTGTATTACATTGGCTTCTATTCTTTATTAACACCTTTTGTTTCATTTGGTTTTAATATGCTCATGTTTTTCTAGCTTAACATGAAACTTAGATCATTTGACTTCTCTTCTCTAATAAAATCACTTTAGCTATATATTATGCTCTAAGCACAGCTGAAACTGCATTCTGCAAATTTTGATATATTTTATTTTCTTTGATCTCAAAACTGTTTTCTAATTTTCCTTCTGATGTCTCCTTAAATCCATGAGTTATTTAGAACATGCTGCTTTAATTTCCAAATATTTGAAGCTTTTCTGGCTATTTTATTGATGTCTAATTTAATTCTGCTATGGTCAGAGGACATATTCTATAAGAGTCATTTTTAAAATTTATTAACATTTATGATTCAGGATATGGCCAATTTTACAGAATGTCTGATGTGAATTTGAAAAAGAATGTGTACGATGCTGCTGTTGGGTGTAGCTATCCACAAATGTCAATTATGCCTAGGCAATTAAGAGTGTTTTCCAGTTTTCCTACAAACATTTTTTGTCTAGTTGTCCTATCAGTTGCTAAGAGTTAAAAATTCTCCCAATATGAGCCTGAATGTCTATTTCTTCCTTTAGTTCTGTAATTTTTAAATTGTGATAAAGTATACAAAATAAAATTCCCCATTTTAATCATATTTAAGTGTATAGATCTGTAGCATTAACTACATCCACAATGTTGTACAACCACCATCTGTTAATTTTTGTTTATGCATTTTGAAGTAAACTATACATTCTTTATTACTTTTAATTCTGATGAATCGACTCTTTTATCATTATGAAATGTCCCTCTTCATCTCTGGTAATACCACTTGTCTTAAAGTCTACTTTCTGTGATTATTAATATAGCACACAAGCTTTCTCATACTTACTGTTTGCATATTCTATCTTTTGCCATCCTTTCACTTTTAACCTATCTATAGCATTTTACTTAAAGTGTATCTCTTTTACACAATATAAATCTGTGCCATGCTTTCTGTACACAATGATAATTTTTTACATTTAATATAACTGTTGCTGTAATTGGATTTTAAGTCTACCATTTTGCTATCTGCTTTCTATTTGTGCCATCTGCTATTTATTTTTTTCTTTCTTTTTTTAAAATATTTATTATTTATTTATTTATTTGTGGCTGTGTTGGGTCTTTATTGCTGCGCACGGGCTTTCTCTAACTGCGGCAAGCAGGGGCTACTATTTGTTGCAGTGTGCGGGCTTCTTATTGCCGTGGCTTCTCTTGTTGTGGAGCAGGGGCTCTAGGCCCACGGGCTTCAGCAGTTGTGGCACGTGGGCTCAGTAGCTGTGGTGCAGAGCACAGGCTCAGTAGTTGTGGTGCACGGGCTTAGTTTCTCCGCGGCATGTGGGATCCTCCTGGACCAGGGTTTGAACCTGTGTCCCCTGCATTGGCAGGCAGATTCTTAACCACTGCACCATCAGGGAAGTCCCTATTTATTTTTTTCTTGCCTTTGTTCAGATTATCCAAATATCTTAAGTATTTCATTTTAATTCTTATAATGGCTTCTTAGCTGTACCCTTTTGTAATCTATTCTAGTGATCATTCTCAGGATAAGACATGCATCTTATCAGTCTACCTAGAGATAACACTGTAACTCTTGACAAACATGTATAATTCTATTTACTGACCCCAATATTTCTGCTATTGTCATCATATATTTTATAACTTATATACACTATAAATTACACAATAAATTTAAATGTAAACAGTCATATGCCTTTCAAAAAATGGAGAAGAAAAAAACAAATTCCTTTATATTTGATCTCTTATTGATAGCCACTACTTTTCCTCCCTACTGTAGATGGATGAGCTTTCATCTAGGGTCATTTCCCTTCAGTCTGAAAATTTTCCTTAGCATTTCTTATAATGCAGGAGGTCTAGTGGTGACAATTTGTCCTAACTTCAGATTATTTGAAAATGTCTTTATAAGCATAATCTTGAGGTTTGCCTATATTGACCAATTTTTCTTTCAATTATGGGTCACATTTTCTGTTTATTTGCATATCTAATAATTTTTAATGTGTTTTGTTTTGAGTATTGTGGATAAACTCTGGAGACTGTAGATTTTGTTCTCTTCTGAAGAACACTCACTTTTTTATTAGGCACCTTATATCTGGGGAAGCTTGGTTTTACACTTGGCTAGTGTAAATCTGTTTTCAGTTTTGGCTTGGTCTTAGGGGAAATCGCTTAATCATGCAACAAGTCTTTACTCCTAAGGTTGGTGCTTCTATGATTTCCGTGGAAGCTCAAGCTGTTGGCCCCTCTAACCTGGCAGGTTTCAAATTGCAAATATGTCCTTCCTCCTATGGGCAGGAAATAAAATTTGTCTCATCTTTCACCATCTTCTAACTGTTGCTTTCTGCAGGCTCCATGGAATCTCCCCTGTAATATTCACAGTTCAGGGATCTGTAAAACATTTGTAGCAAATTAATACTCAGATTTAGTGGCTTCCTCCTCTCTGGGTCATTCTTTTCCTGGATTTTACCCCTCAAATTTCAGCTGCTCTGGCCATCCCAAACTCTAGCCACTTATACCACAAGCCAATAAAACTGTAGTTTTCTGCTTAAGTTCTCGCTGCCCAGCATCATGGATTGAGGGCTGCCCTCAGAGAAAAAGTCATCGGTGTAGATCTCACCATGAACTGTTCCCTTCAAGGATCAAATCCCCCTTAACTTCTTGGTGCTGGAGCTCTCCAGTGTTTTAAACATTTTTTTCTTTATTCTGTCCATGACTTATAATGGTTACCTTCAGGGGAGGTTAGCCTTACGCCAATCAGTCTCATTAGCAAAGTATATAAACTTTTCACCTGGAAAATTCAGATGGTTGAACGTGGGGATGACTTATATTGCCAGCTTTATGCAGGATAGAGACCCAAACTAAGATTTTTCTGGATATAACAGCAAACAATACCTAGGAACATTTAAGAGTCTATAAGTATGTTCACAGCTACTAAAACTCATTTGATCCTCACAATAACACTGTACAATTGCTAAAGAATTAGCTAATGAGGATGTCAGTGCTTAGATAAAGCAAGGCATGTGTTGTTAAAGTCTCAAATCTATTCTGTCCACTATACCTTTATGATAAACAGTCACATATATATATATATATATATATATATATATATATATATATATATATAGTAACTTAATTCTGTCAATAATAAAACTACAAATATCTTCAGTTGTAAGATATTTACTTGTTAACCAAATCCATCTATCTTAAAATGGCCAATGTCATAAATAATAAGAGTACTTTCCCCGGCATAAATGTTTAGAAATATCACCCTCTTTTAAATATGATTCTGAAAATCATCTTACTGGCATGGTTTTTAAATTGTAAAATATTATGGGGGAGAGAAGCTCATAAATTTTTTTCATCTAAAGTATTGTTGGGGAGGCCACCTGCGAGCCCCACGGCAGCTGACCAGACGGCGCGGCGGAGCCTGCACCCCCTGCCTGGACCTCCAAGGCTCAGAGAGGGGGGCGGGGGCGGGTTCGGCCAAAGCCAGCTCCTAGGAGGGCCGGCCTGGAAGCTTCAGCCTCGCCGAGCCCGGCCGCCGGGTGCAGCATGCATTTTACTTGTAATCAGAAAGAAATCTAGGAAGGAAGTGAAGATGGCAGAAGAGTAAAACGCGGAGATTACCTTCCTCCCCACAGATACACCAGAAATACATGTACACGTGGAACAACTCCTACAGAACACCTACTGAACGCTGGCAGAAGACCTCAGACCTCCAAAAGGCAAGAAACTCCCCACTTACCTGGGCAGGGCAAACAAAAAAAAGAAAAAACAGAGACAGAAGGATAGGGACGGGACCGGCACCAGTGGGAGGGAGCTGTGAAGCAGGAAAGTTTCCACACACTAGGAAGCCCCTTCGCGGACGGTGACTGTGGGTGGCGGAGGGAGGAAGCTCCAGAGCCGCGGAGGAAGGAAGCTCCAGAGCCGCGGAGGAGAGCGCAGCCATCGGGGTGCGGAGGGCAAAGCGGAGAAATTCCCGCAGAGGATCGGTGTAGACCGACACTCACCTGCCGGAGAGGCTTGTCTGCGCACCCACCAGTGTGGGCGGGGCTGGGAGCTCAGACTCCGGCTTCCATCAGAGGGCAGGGAGAGGACTGGGGTTGGCGGCGTAAACACAGCCTGCAGGGGGTTGGTGCACCAAGGCTAGCCAGGAGGGAGTCCGGGAAAAGTCTGGACCTGCCGCAGAGGCAAGATACTTTTTCTTCCCTCTTTCTTTCCTGGTGCGCGAGGAGAGGGGATTGGGAGCGCTGCTTAAAGTAGCTCCAGAGACGGGCGCGAGCCGCGGCTGGCAGCGCGGACCCCAGAGACGGGCCTGAGACGCTAGGGCTGCTGCTGCCACCACCACCAAGCCTGTGTGCGAGCACAGGTCACTCTCCACACCTCCCCTCCCAGAGCCTGTGCAGCACGCCAACGCCAGGATCCCGGATCCAGGGACAGCTTACCCGGAGAATGCACAGCGCGCCTCAGGCTGGTGCAACGTCCCGCCGGCAGAGGCCAGCGCTGGCTCAACCCGCACTCCGTGCCGCCCCCTCCACCCCGGCCTGAGTGAGCGAGAGCCCCCGAGTCACCTGCTCCTTTAACCTCGTCCTGTGTGAGCACGAAGAAAGGACGCCCTCGAGCAACCTACACTAAGAGGCGGGGCCAAATCCAAAGCTGAGCCCAGGAGCTGTGCGAACAAAGAAGAGAAAGGGAAACCTCTCCCAGCAGCCTCAGGAGCAGCGAATTAAATCCACACAATCAACTTGATGTACCCTGCATCTGTGGATTACATGAATAGACAACGAATCGTCCCAAATTGAGGAGGTGGAATTTGAGAGCAAGATTTATTATTTTTTTCCCCTTTTCCTCTTTTTACGAGTGTGTATGTGTATTATTCTGTGTGAGATTTTGTCTGTTCAGCTTTGCTTTCACCATTTGTCCTAGGGTTCTATCTGTCCGGGGTTTTTTTTTTTTAATCTTTTAAAAAACTTTTCTATCTTAATACTTATTGTTTATTTTAATAACCTTATTTAATTTTATCTAACATTATTCTATTTTATCCTCTTTCTTTCTTCCTTTCTTTCTTCCTTTATTCCTCCCTCCCTCCGTCCCTTCCTTCCTTCCTTCCATCGTTCTTTCTTTCTTCTTTTTTTCTTCCTTTCTACTTTTTCTCCCTCTTATTCTGAGCCGTGTGGATGAAAGGCTCTTGGTGCTGCAGCCAGGAGTCACTGCTGTGCCTCTGAGGTGGGAGAGCCAACTTCAGGACACTGATCCACAAAAGACCTCCCAACTCCACATAATATCAAACGGCGAAAATCTCCCAGAGATCTGCATCTCAACACCAGCACCAAGCTTCACTCAACGACCAGCAAGCTACAGTGCTGGACACCCTATGCCAAACAACTAGCAAGACAGGAACACAACCCCACCCATTAGCAGAGAGGCTGCCTAAAATCAGAATAAGTCCACAGACACCCCAAAACACACCACCAGACGTGGACCTGCCCACTAGAAAAACAGGATCCAGCCTCATCCACCAGAACACAGGAACTAGTCCCCTCCACCAGGAAGTCTACACAACCCACTGAACCAACTTTAGCCACGGGAGACAGACACCAAAAATAACGGGAACTACGAACCTGAAGCCTGCAAAAAGGAGACCCCAAACACAGTAAGATAAGCAAAATGAGAAGACAGAAAAACACACAGCAGATGAAGGAGCAAGATAAAAACCCACCAGACCTAACAAATGAAGAGGAAATAGCCAGTCTATCTGAAAAAGAATTCAGAATAATGATAGGAAAGATGATCCAAAACCTTGGAAATAGAATTAACAAGGACCTAGAAGAACTAAAGATGAAAGAAGCAACAATGAACAACACAATAAATGAAATTAAAACTACGCTACATGGGATCAATAGCAGAATAACAGGGGCAGAAGAAAGGATAAGTGACCTGGAAGATAAAATAGTGGAAATAATTACTGAAGAGCAGAATAAAGAAAAAAGAATGAAGAGAACAGAGGACAGTCTCAGAGACCTCTGGGACAACATTAAACGCACCAACATTCGAATTATAGGGGTTCCAGAAGAACAAGAGAAAAAGAAAGGGACAGAGAAAATATTTGAAGAGATTATAGTTGAAAACTTCCCTAATATGGGAAAGGAAATAGTTAATCAAGTCCAGGAAAGGCAGAGAGTCCCATACAGGATAAATCCAAGGAAAAACATGTCAAGACACATACTAATCAAACTCTCAAAAATTTAATTCAAAGAAAAAATACTAAAAGCAAGAAGGGAAAAACAACAAATAACACACAAGGGAATCCCCATAAGGTTAACATCGGACCTTTAAGCAGAAACTCTTCAAGCCAGAAGGGACTGGCAGGACATATTTAAAGTGATGAAGGAGAAACACCTGCAACCAAGATTACTCTACTCAGCAAGGATCTCATTCAGATTTGATGGAGAAATTAAAACCTTTACAGAAAAGCAAAAGCTGAGAGAGTTCAGCACCACCAAACCAGCTTTACAACAAATGCTAAAGGAACTTCTCTAGGCAAGAAACACAAGAGAAGGAAAAGACCTACAATAACAAACCCAAAACAATTAAGAAAATGGGAATAGGAACATACATAT